>JAPSGF010000109.1:156501-200955 GCA_035772895.1 Perdix hodgsoniae | reverse complement strand
GGGAAGGGAAGGGAAGGGAAGGGAAGGGAAGGGAAGGGAAGGGAAGGGAAGGGAAGGGAAGGGAAGGGAAGGGAAGGGAAGGGAAGGGAATGTGTGTTGCACATTCAGAAGATGACAACACATTCATAATGCTCCTTACTGTGATGGGGGATCTAAGCAAAAAGCATTTTGGCAAACCATCTGAGCAGCCTGGTGACATTGGTATGATCAGACTGAGCTGGTTCCCTCTCTCATGGAAATGTCACTGAGATTGCTAGCAACTACTTAGTGTTCTACCTTTATACTTGCAATTATGAACTGCATTGGGTGTTTTGGGACAACCTTCGCATCAGTGCTATATACCTTGTGTGTCCTAGAGAAGTTAAATTGGGTCTGCAGATGGGAAAATACCGTGGTGCAGGCAGGCAAAATTTTTACTTGCTTCCTTGAGCTTGCGTCCTCACACTTGTCCTCTTCACCCCTCCTTCTGTCTGTATGTCAAATGGGTCACTATCCCTGGAGTAAACTCCAGCTGACAGCTTGCTTGCAGTCTGACAGCATCACAGGTAACTGTTGGAGACCCACAGATTGCCCTTTAGTCCTTGTTAACATTTGTATTATGAGAAACACTAATGGCAACATGACAAGCTGGAGACAGATGGAAGCAAACAAACTCCCAGCAATAATCATGGGAGAATTATTTGCATCATTATCTATTTCTTCATTACCTGTCAAGGATCAGGGCATTTATTTTTTCAGCACGTGCTGCTGGTCAATTTAGCAGATGCAGGTTTAATTCTCATCCTTTGTGGAAGAGGGGAAGAGAATGCAGAAGGGCTTTACCCTCATTTATAAGAAGGCTCAGAAAGGTTGAAAGTAAGCTGAAGATCATCCACAGCAGAGGTGCTATTCTGTTTATAGTCTATGACAGCAAGAAGCAGAAGCTTTCAAACTAGAAACCAGTCTTCCTCTAAAAGACAGGAGTCACAGAAAAGAGGTTCTGGGGCAGCAAATGGTAAAGAAAATGAGATATGAATGAAGAAATTTATCCTCAGTATCCTCACTAGCTGAAGGGATACTCTACTACTTATAAGGATGGAGTGTGGGGATGAGGACATCGTAAGGAGCACGATCAAGACATGGATGTCCTGCCTGTATGGTAGACCACTTGGCCAGTCTGCCAGTGGCAAGAATTAGATTGCAAGGCAGGAATTCAATGTCAAATTCTACACAGCCAGAAGCCAGGGGAATATTGGGTGAATCTACAATTAGGTTTCTTTCAAACACTGAAGATATTACATTTAAAGTCTAGAAGGAGAGCCATTTCTGAAGAGAAGGTGCAGGGATAAGAAGAGGTTCCTGACTCACTCCTCAACAGTGAATTTCAGCTGGAAGAATATTTCACCCTTTGTATGCCATTCTGCCCTTGGCCTCTGCAGACTTTCAGCTATGCTGCCAGGCAGTGTGAATGTTTTTGGCTTTGACAAAATGTGCAGCTTTTTGCTGGAAGCTAGACAAAGGCCAGCAGTTCATTAGACACAGGCCAAAGAGCATCTGCAAAGGGACATATGCTAGAGTTTTGCTTGGCCCTTAAGCAATATCAACTGCTGATGGACGTAATAAGATACCTAGGGTGTAAAAGCTCTACAGTCAAACCAAATTCCTGCACGGTTAAACGGTGCCACTTCTTGCAGCCCTAATTCCCCCATTTCTCCACATAGGTACCCAAAAGACATTTAATCCTGTAGTATATATGAGCCTAATCTCTTACCATTTTCTTGATCTTCAAGTCAACATTTTATTTGTAAGGCAATATGTAGCTGGTGTTACCTTTCACCAGGCTCCCAAGTCATGGCTTTAAAGATCTCCCCAGAAGCATCAAAGCCTGATTAGAAACAAACTTGCCCAACTCTGTCACCAGTATGAATATCCCATGGAACTGGTTGCAATCTGGAAGCAATACACCGTGGCATGTGATACAAATGCATATTTTTATGAAGTCACGCCATCTTGATTTTTTAAGACATTTCCCTATAATAGATCTTATCCTTTCCAAGCTTTTCATACTAGAAAACAAACAAGCAAAAAGCAGAGCAAAACAAAATACCAAACTTTAACACCTGAAGCACTGAGATTGCACACAGGGAAAGGTTGAAGAGTTTCACAAAGGAAAGTAACAAACTCTTTATGAGCTTTTCTGTGCTTTTTTGAAGGTCTCCCAGGATTTTCTTCATTTAGCTTTATTAAAGGACAGCAAATTGATTATGTAACTGCCACCTGAGGTTTAATAACATATACAAGAAATAAATGGAGTTGCTGAGGAGCTTAACTGGTCTATAAATAGAGAGTGGCATCCCCATTAATTCATTAAAGGTATATGGGAAGTGTAAGGTATTCCAATTAACATTTCATAAAATTGTTGTAGCATGTTAGTTATGAACCTGCATTTGTCATTTTCTTTTTAGCAATTAAATGATATCCAATTCCCTTGCCAGGATGGAGCTGTCTCCTTTGATAGTTTTCAAAGTTCCTAGAGAGGGCATATAAAAAAAAGTAAGAAGGTTTCTCTTTCTCTTTTTTTCTTTCTTTCCCTTCTCTCTCTTTTTTTTTCTTTTTCCTTTCTCTTTTTTTTTTTCCTTTCTTGCTTTCTTTCTCTCCCACTCTTTCTGTCTTTCTGCCAATTTTTCAGTTTTGTACTTTGCAGTCTGCATAGGTTTGTTCACTCATCATCCAGCTTAAATAACCACTAGCTAGATATATCTTCCTTAGCCACAACAACTGGCCTGGTACCAGATGAGCTTGATATTTATTTAACAAACAGCACTGTCTTCATGGATCTAAATTAGAGCCTTATTTGAAATACTTTAAGTGTACCCATTACTGTTTGCCCTCAGTGAAAATCCAAGTTCTGGTTATGTCCCTGCTCACTAGGATTAGAACTGTCACAATATTTATTTAACAGGAAGAGTCATGCTAAGCCATGCTGCAAACACTGCTGTGCCAATATGAAGAGGAACTTTTTGCTTTTACAGCATTTCTTTCCCTATGTGCTCTCTGTTTCCCCAGCCTTTCCTTTTCTTGCTGTTCCTGCTGCCCTCCCCATGGTCTCTTGCCCCAGTGCCCTCCCTGATGGAGGGAAAGGAGCCATGCATGTCCTGTCCCCCCCTGTCCCCTTCTCTCCTGGGATCCCCTGTGTCACAAATGATGTGATCAGGGACACAGGAGAACACACAGTCCTACCCTATTGGCTCCTCACCCTTATGAATCAGTCCACCCTTGGACCTCCCCAGTTAGCTGCTAGTCCAGGTTAGTTGCCACAATAGTGGGGACTCGTTTGGATCTCTTCCAGTCTCATGAAAAAAAAAAAAAAGCTCATTGCAAGTTGGAGTGGGTGTGGGGAGAGTATTTTTCTTCTGTTTCACTGGGCAATGTGAAGTGCCATTCCCCACAGGGAACGTGCAAGAAAATGCCCATGATATAAGCACTAGGACAACCCAGTCATTTCCCATTCTTTCTGAAATAGAAAACGCAGTTCCCTCCCTCTGCTCTGTGTAGCCTGCTGAATTTCTAGAGCTAGGATAAAGAAGAGGGCTGGGTTCATATCTCCAAGCCTCTAGACATAGAGCAGTACAACAGACAGAAAAGCAGCAGTGAAAGATAGGAAGAAACCTGTGCTAAGCAGCATGCATATATTTTATGCCGATAATCCTGAAGGAACAAAGTTGCTATCTCAAGATGTTAATATTTTTAGCCTGATTTCCTGATTTCCTCTCCAATCATTCTGTCTGTCAGTTCCTCTCTAATAACTTTAGAACCAGTTGGCCAATTCCAGTCGAGTTTGACAGACAGCTGAGAGTCTGAATGGTACAAAGTTCCTGCAGGATTTACAAGTGCCAGTGCCTAAATCAAGGAGAGAAACCACAGTGCTCTACTGAAGGAAGCACCCCATAAGTGTACAGCTTTTACAGAGCAATAGGGATGGACACCATGGTCACAAAAAAGCTCTGTGCACAGTACCACCCTATATGATATCCAGGTATATGGGTACGGCATAAAACATAGTATGACAGAGGAAGGGGAGAGATGAGGTTGGTGAGATGTCCTGTGAGATACTTAGATTGTAGTGCAAGTGGAATAGCTTGAAGAAGTATTGTAGTATCTTGAGGAAGGTGTGGAAAAAGCAGGAGGGGAACAAGGTGAATGCTACTATATCACAAAAATTAGGGATGGAGAAAACACTCCTGTTCAGTCTGCTGAGAGTATAATGAGGAAAGCAAACCCAACTGCTTTCAGCTATCTCATCCTGCTCTCTGGGTGAGGAACACTCCTTTCAAGGGCTGAATTCCAGAGCCAACAGACTTGTTAACACTCAATTATCGTTACAGCTACAGATGGAAAAACCTGATAAAATGAATCCTGTATGGACAGAGGATTGAAACAGAACTTGGGCAGGGATTGTAGCCAGGGAGAGATTAGTGACCATAAATACATAAAAAGGAAAAGACTCTAAGACACATACATAGCTCAGCAGAACACTACCATTTATAAACTTCTATGTGTCCTAATTCATACCTCACCATTCATGGGCATGGTAGGAAAAGCTGCAGAACTAAGAATCTGAATGAAGAAAGAAATTGTTTCATTTAATATTACTGCAATATTATATTTTTCCAAGGCCAACCAAAAGAAGCAGCCTTGCCTATTAAGATATTTTTCATACAGTGTGCTAAGCCCATGTTAGAGTTAACTTTGCTTCTGCATCTTCATCAGCAATGTGACATCCCTTACACCAATTTGATTTTACCTTGTCTGGGAGATGAAAGCAATTTATAAGTTTCAAAGAGCACAAACTGGCTGGGATCCAAACCCAGGAGTGTAGTGCTGAAAAGAGAATTGCTGGAGACTTTTATGTCTGGCATATGGTGTGCTAGTTCCCTTTCTAATCTGGATAATGAAGGTCAGTACAAAGTGCTGAGTTGGTCTTGTTGGCCAAGACGTTTGATGACCTGCTCACACAGATGGGGATTTCAAGTCCTGACCAGCATGAACTGGGAAAAAAGAAATCTAATCACTCACTTCACTGACAGCTTTGAAATAGGTGGATTTTTCCTCATTTCTGACTACATATTTCTGTAAGCAAAGAGAGAAGTCATGAATGGGCTGCAGCAATGGAAGATTTCTACAAGCTATGCCACATGGGGCTGTTTGGTAGCACACCTGGTGGATCCCACTAGCATCTGTGACTAATTGAGAAGATAAATCCATTTTGCTGGAGTAGCTTAGATTTCCAAAAGTCCTTCACTGTATTCCAGCTGAGCTGATTAGAGTCCAGCTCACTGGGAGTCATTACTGTCAATCCCAACAGCTGGCCTGAATTTTGCAAGGGGAAAGAAACAAGAAGAAAAAAAAAAACATTAAAAATGAATAAATCTATATTTTATGATTTTATGCAAACTGATTTTCCCCAAAGGGGATCCTGTTCCTAACACTGTCACATCTTTGTGATGCTCCTCGATGGCTTGGCTTGCTCGTGGAGCTTCTTCAGAAGAGGAGGAGTATTTCAAGAGTTAAGTGTCAGAATCAATGAAATTAAGAGCATTTTGGATATAGATGAGATAAGGGCGCACACAGCCTCTGGATATAGACACATGTAGAGGTAATGAATTCAATATCTAATGCACGATCTAAATTCTTGCATTCAGCCAAGTTATATTTATCACAGACTCTGCTTCTTAGACTACAGTCATAGCTGGAGCATGATTGGAAGAGCATTCCAGTTACCTCAGACTATTTAGCAGCTGGATTTGCCATGTATTTATGCTTGTCTGCCAGTTCTTGAATTTTTCTGCATCTCCGTCACTTCTTTTGCAAAAAAGACAAATGGGTAACCACCATCTTTGGAGATAACTGTGCCAGCCTGAAAGCTTGCACATCTTGCAGAGAATTATTTGAGTGATCCTGATGATCACTCAGTCATCAAGGAAAGTGTGGGGAAAATCCTGGGGAGAAAAGAGCATGAAGATAGTTTCTATTTTGATAAATTCAGGTCATTTCCAAAGAGAGAACGCACATTGGCGTGCCCTAAAGCAGCTGTAGGACCGCACCTGTGAGACCATGGGTCTGCAACTTCTCAAGACTGTCTGAAAGAACTTGTTGAACACCTATTCCACCTGCCATGGCAGTCAGTATCAGAGTGGCATTTCTCTCATCTGTCTTTTGACAGTTGGCAGACACCCCAATTCATGGGCAGAGTAGCAGCAGAAGCCCTTCTTGGAGCATCCAGCCCTGATCCGGTATGAAGACAGTTGTTTAGTTCATGAGAAAGGCTGAGAAAAGGGAAAACACAAATATCTGTAGTTCCTTGTGAAGCTTAGCAGAATCTGCCTTTGCTTATGGACATATTTGTTGTCTATAGGAAAAATGAATGTACAAGTCTAAGCAGCAGTTTGGGGAAAAGGACTGAGAACTGGAGTAAGAACAACAATTTAAATACCTACTTAGATCCATCTCCTCTGGTACCACGTCTTCCTCCATCTTTTTTGAATATGAGTCTATTGTAAGTCCAGTGTATTCCATCACAGGACTCAATTCTGCTCCAGCACTGGCTTATATAATTCTTCCCTTTGTCTCAGACACTCCTTGCCAGTTCTACCAGCCCCTGATCTTCCATCAGCCCCGTCACCATCACAGGATCATGAGCCTCCATCAATCCCAGAGAAAGGGTGAGGAATTTTTGCCACTCAGTTTTCCTTTTTTCTTGTTCCCTTTTCCCTCTAGTAGTTTATTCAAGCCCATAGACAGAGCTTAGGCCCTAGCTCATGTAGAGCTCTGATGTATGCAAATCCTCCTTGTGCTCCCATGGCCCTCTTTTTTTTTTTTTTCTTCCCCTTCTTTCCTTTTAATTCTAGATTTGAAAATAAAATGCGAGCTGGCTGCACAGAGATCTCTCATGTGTGCAACTTCCAATTGTGGCAAATTGGAACTGTCGATGCAAGCAGCTCAGATTTATTTATATATTTAAGAGAAAGGAGGGAGGAGAGGAAAGGGTTGGGGGGGTGAGGGGGAGAGATGCTAGTAGTGGAAAGGAAAAAGAAAAAAAAACAACAGATCCAAGCAAAAAGGGATTTGAATCTCAAATACTGTTCCCTGGCCCATATTATCCAAATCCCTCCAGCCTTGTCTGTGACTGCTTCTCGCCTAGTTAAAAACAACAGGCGGAAGATCAAAAAACATGTTTTCCCCCACAACACTGAAAGTTGTTGAGTTTTTCAGCTGCCATGAGCCAACCAGAGTCTAACACCGAAACTGATGCAATTAATACTTGGTGCTTCAAGACATTAACATAGCTATTTATATAAATTAGTAACCTTAAGCCCAGGCGGTAGCATTATTACAGCATTACTAATTAAATCACAATAAGCTTAGTTTGCAGTAGTATTAATTATGAAGCTGACATGGTGATATTGGAGATCTGATTGGCCTATTGTCAGTCATTACCCGATCGGTAATGAACCAGACAGGCAATGAAAATCAAAGCTGCTGCTCCAGCAGCGCTGTTCACATTTCCTGGGAAGAAGGGCCACCGTTCCAGCAGTGAAACATCAACATCCTCCATCAAAGCAGCCGTGCAGTGCGCAGCATTTGGCTCTATGGGAAGGCACAAGGGGAGCCTGCTCCCTGCCATCTCTACAGTCCTCTGTCCCCAGGAGTGAAAGTTAGTCTTTTCTGTGGCTAACAAAGAAGTTGTGGGTCTCTTTTGTAAGAGTGGGTGGTTGAACATGACTTTATCACCTTTTGTGGAGACTCTGAGTCCACTGAATTAAAGAACAGCCCTCAGAGAGATTTTTTATGATTACTGTAGGGAAGGGCCGTGATTTGTTAAATCTGTTATGGGTGTCTTTGCAATAACTTATAATGGGCTTGTTATGAAAAGCTATGAAAAAATCTGTCAGGCACTGTTTTTGGCAGAAAGGACAGTTGGACAAAGCCAGCATCCTAGGAAACTGTGCCTGGGGGTGGAGGAAAGGATGGGGACCCTGTGCAGCTTGGAGGTCAATACAAACTTAAGAGTGCAAAAGGTTTCATAGAATCATAGAATCATTAAGGTTGGATAAGATCATCAAGTCCAAACATAAGCCTATCACCACCATGCCTCCTAACCACATCCCTCAGTGCCACGTCTTCACAGTTCTTGAGCACCTCCAGGGGCAGGGACTCCACCCTGGGCAGCAGTGCCAGTGCATGACCAGGTTTATATACTTCGTGTTCGCAGGGAGAAACATACTTAAAAAAGGCTCTTTCAGACTTGTTCCATGCTTCCCAGTCAGACATCTAGTTGTCCTTTCTCCCATGTTACAGAAGGATTCCTGCAAAGCCAGAGCTTCTTGGAGTGAAGATCCCATAAAGCAGAACAAAAGTACTCAGCCTATGTGTTAGAGTAAATGACTGACAAGGGCCAGTTCAGTCTGCATCTGACTCTCCTCTTTTTGATAGACCTAAAATTATGAGAAATGCAGGTAAGCCTGTTGTCTTCCACTCCTGTTATCCATGACAGCAATTCAAAGCAACAGGACACTCAGATTTAAAAAAGGGATGGCAGATCCTGCTCTCTGCCTCAGAGGTATCATTCACAAAATGGATTATTTTTCCCTGAAAAACAGAGCAGAATAATATCATGTAATCATAGAATAGCTTAGATTGGAAGGGACCTTAAAGGTCATCGAGCTCCAACCCCCCTGCTATCTGCAGGGCTGCCAACCACTAATACAGAGTTGATCTTCCAAGCAGATGGAAGATCACTATTGAAAGATCTGGTGCGATGGAAAGATGGAATTGGAGAAGAGAGAAAATATTTTGTTTCTGTACCAATTAAAGAATTTCTAAGGTCCTGAGCAATGGGGGTCACCTCCAGCCATCAGTAGGACAGGAGATACCAGCTGGTGGATTTCTTTTCCATCTCTGGGGGATCTCTTTCCTTCCTTTGAAGATGAGCAGAGGGATGCTTCAGGCTGTGTTTCTGTCCCAAACTGCTTCCTGTGTGATATGCTGGGGAGAGTCCCCACCCCCTGGGTGTTTTGCAAGGATTAGGGTCTGCACACTAGCCATGTTGGAAAGAACAGATACACTCAGTCTGTAGGTCCTGACTCTGAGGCTTACATTCCTGTTGTTGCATAGGTCAGCAGATGGCACTGCTACATTTAGACTTACACGTTTTTTTTTCCTGTTAGCACACAGACGTGGTTTTGGTCCTAGAAGAAATGCTGCATTGCTGTTATCGTCTCCTCATTGCTGTTTGACTGCTGAGAGCCCAGTGCTCCCCTGGCTGCTCAGAGCTCCCTGAGCACATGACACTGCTGATAGCTGTGTGGTGGAACTTGACTGGGACAATCTGGAAGTACAGGTTGATTTTGGTCTCTTCCTGGGTAGATAGAAAGACTATTATGCCAAGCAGGTTTCTTTTTCAGAGTTGCCACTTGATAACAGTGTGCTGTACAGCAACAGTACCTTTAGCATTGCAGGAGGTTGGGGTAACACCTGAGAAGCTATGTGAGTCACCCCAGCACAGCATCTGCTCTCTAACAGTGAGAAGAAGCAAGTGCTTAGTTAGGAGCAAAACATGGATGAGACATTTCCCCTTAGTTATCCCCACACCATTTTCACCCAAGGGTTACCCTAAGACAGATGTCCTCTCTCTGTCATACCCCTTTCCAGTTTCCCCTGAAGCCCTTCTGTCTGGTGGCACTCACAATATCCTTTCTAAAGGGCCCTCACTGCTGAACAACCTGTTTCATGACGAGTACCCCCTCTTTATGTTTGCTATGAGCTTGACCCCTATTAGGTTCGTAACATGGACTTCTGGGGCACCTGGTGTTATTGGGGATGACTGACCAGTGCCATCCTGCTCAAGCCACCAACAGCCCTTCGTAATTTATTCCCCACTGGTTTCTGCAGAACCAAAGGACTTGGAGGAGAGGGGAGAGGAGAAGGGAAGGCAAGCTGAAGCAATGAGATAAGCAGCCCAAATGCAGGTATCCAAGCTGGTCTCAGCTCCCTATAGCCGTGCCTGTTGGCAGGCTCTGTCCTCTCTCAGTGATGAGGTGGCTGACAGGGAGTCAGAAAAGGCAGGAAATGGGTTTGGGTGAGACAGGGCTCCTCGTTATGACCCACATGGATAAGAAGCCACTTTGCTGCAAGGTTTGTCTGGCCAGCCAGCAGTGTGGACCAGAGCCAGGGCTGCTTGAAACATGAGGATATGCCTGAAGACATTGGCAGGCATTATAAAGAGGCAAAGACTAAGGGCAAAGTAGAACAGAATCCCGGGGGAGAGGCTTAAAGTGCAGTTAGGCTTAATTTAGATGGGAAGGTGAGGAGACCCTGGAGGAATACCTGCTCTAGCAATTCATAAACCACAGCCAAAATCCAGAAGAGCTGCTTCTTATCTAGGGCTGAGCTGGGAGCAGTTGGAGGCCAAGGAAGTTGGTAAGTAGCTATCAATGAGCACAGAGAGCCCTTGAGGGGGAAGGGACACTGGAAAGCATCAAAGGCAACACGTTTGGAAGGAAGCCTCAGCCTCTCGATAAATTCTGTGTTCTTTCCACTTTATGGTCAAGGAGTTGCTTTCACTCCAGAGAGCAGGGAAAGCCAGCTGCTCTCTGAGAGCTGGTGCAAGTGGGGAGGCAGATCCAGGCAACTGCAGATGCAGAGCTCTTCAGTGAGCATGTTGCAGTACTGTGATGCGATAAATGCATTCACAATATACCCGGGCTGGCAGCAGGGTCTTTGTGGCTAAAAAAAATTGGTAGCTGAGCTAATCTCTCACAAACTGTGGAGACCTAGGGAATAGGAGTGCACCGTGATCCTTTTTCTCCCAAAAGGGATTGCTCTGGAATGAGATATTGGAGGCCCTTGCTTTGTAATTCTGGCAAGCTGAGTGAATGCCCAGGCACTGCCATGAGCTGTGTAGACATCTGCTCAAGGGCAGGGACTGCAGCATCACAGGGAGGTACTGCTCTGCTCAGAGGCCTGGAAAGTGAAAGCAAGAATTTAAATGAGATGAGAGGTCTTGCAAAGAGTGTGAGAAAACACATCTCTGATATCAGAGGGATGAATATGATGGATGGTTTAGCTCCACCTCAGGCAAAGGCAGCATGCTGGGTGCATAGGAAGAGCCCCTCTCACAGACCTACATTTAAAACAGCTCTGCCGTGTCACTGCTAATTCATGTGCCCAGGGAGACCACACAAAGCCCTGCTTGGAGCATCTGTAGGTTTCTGAGGACCATCAAACATTATGACATTCATAAGGTGCCAACAGCAAAGGGGCACACCTCAATGCCTTGGATGGGGAAGCATATCCAAAACTCCCTCTGATTACTCTGAAGGTCCTTCCTCCCCTCTCCCACTCCCTTCTTGTTTTAATTTGCAGATTATAGGAGCAGGAGGGAGTACAGGAGCCAAAGGATTTTGTCAGGCTGGTCGAAAGCAGCAGCAACCGCTGTACCAGCAGGCAGAGCCCAACCAGAAATGACCTCACCAAGCTGCTGTTCTTCCTTGTTCATTTTCATCCCTGGCAAAAGCCCTGCCATGCCAGAGCGTTCACTGAAAAGGCCAAACGAGAACATCCAGCCCACAGGAGGAACCCCCCATCACTATACTATCACAGCTGCTCCTCGTGTGCTCATTATCCAGGAGATGAGGCTGAACAGAGGAGCCAGGGCTATTTTTAAGCACCCTGGGTAGGTCTTAGAAAATGCAAGGTGGTCATAAAAGCTTGCACCAAATTTTTGCAGATGATTAGTTATGAATCAGGCTGGTGAATGAAAGAAGGCAGAGGCTGTGATGTTAAATGAAAGGCTGCAGAGAGAATCATTGCCCAGCAGAAACAGTCTTGGAGTACCTGGAAAGCATATTTGGTTTTATTCCTCCCAGTGGATTTTTACAAGAAAGAAAATGTTGCTTTGCTTTGGTTTCTTTTCCCTGGTGTTGGAATCCAGATGCAATGCTAGAATCTGGATTTTAACCAGCTTGGCATTTTGGGCAATCTCTTCTGGTAAAGCTGGAGATTGGAAGCTAGATCCAGATTTGGACCTGAATACTCAGTTCCAAATACAGAGTGTTAAAAGGGAGGTTTGGTTTATTGCCAACATGCAGGGAAGCATGGAGGATGACAAAAAAGGCAAATCTGACAGAGAAAATGTGGCTACAGATTTAAATTCATCTTTGGCCCTGAGACTTTGAAAGTGGGGTTTAAAGCAACCATAGTTTGGGTTAGAGACAATGAAAAATGTGAAGAAAACGTCAAAAACAATTGGGAGCTACAAGCCAATTCTCCAAGAAGAAGATAAAGAGGATTTGGAGGGTTGAGGCTTGAGTATTTGCATCTTATCACAAAATCAGTAGTTGTGTTCATGTTATGGAGTAGGAATACCGGAGTCCACGCCTCAGCAGTCCTTACTTCCCACTCATCCAGAACACAAAACCTCATAGGGCATTCAATCTGATCTTCTTAGGAGCTGGGCAACTCTTGGGCCCCCCATGTTAAATAATCCCAGTATGAGAACACCAATCCTCAGCAAAGACCTATGCCCAGACAAGCTGTGATGCCCTAAAGCACAGTGTATGATCAAAAGATTACTAAAACAGGACTGGATATAACATAGGTCCTGGCAAGGCAGCTGCCAGCTTTTAACTAAACCACAGGTAAGCTGACACTGGGTAAAATTTCCCAAACCTCCACCCAAATGTCAAGCTTCAACTTGGGAAAAGTATGAACCCCTTAGATATAAATACTGGGAAGTGGAGGATGAGTTGGGAATGGGAAGGCATGACAGGTTAAGAAGTGAGTTTATAAAAAAGGAAATAGATCACAGACTGATGGGGAATGATGATTCGGGTTGGATATTAGATGAAATTTCTTCTCACAAAGAGTGGTGACACACTGGCACTGCTGCCCAGGGAGTGGTGGAGTCACCATCCCTGGGGGTGTTCAAGAAACATGGAGATGTGGCACTGAGGGACGTGCTGGGATGGGTTGATGGTTGGACTTGGTGATCTAATGATCTTTTCCAACCTTAATGGTTCTGTGATTCTATGATGATGGTACATCAGATTAGTGAGTGAGAGGCAAGGAAAACAGCATCACGTTTTGAGGTCATCTTCCACCAAACTGTAAAATTCCTGGGAGTATGACATATGAAACTAAACTGTTCTCCCATCATATAGACACCTTTACCACTCTTTTAACCCCTTTGGTATCACACTGTCCCTTTAGAGGTCTGCCTGCCTCACCCCAGCAGTGTCACACCACCTGCCCAGACCCTCACCCCCCTTCCAGCAAAGCAATTCATGCGAGTGCCCAAAGGGAAGAGGAAAGCAAGGAAGAAAGGGCAATGAGAGAGAGATTATTTCAGGCTTTTTTTCAAAACAGGACAAGCACATATTGTTAATATGCAGAATGCCTGTATATCTCAATTATACACCTCCCACAGGGGCCTATTACAGCTACCCTGGGCAGCCAACATGTGTCAGCAGAGCAAACATCGAAGACTATCCCAACATACTCCAAAAATAAAAAGCAGAAAAAGCAGGACATGTGCCTGTCATCAGCTGCTGATTTTTTTTCCACTGCCCCAGTGCCATGTGGTTTTTGGATCTAGCTGCCAGGCCTATGCCTTATCATTTTAATGTGTGGAAATTGGGAAATTAGCATTGCTCCTTCACAGCTTATCCTAGTTCATATTACAAATTAAAACTTTTATTTATTTATGTGGAAGGGAAGAATAATATTTTCCCAGTACAAAAATGTACTTCCAACATGTACATTATTCCAAAGGTCTGGATACCTAAGACTAAAAAGAAAAAAAAAAAAAAAAAAAGTGAGAGAGAGAGAGAGAGAAAAAAAAGAAATCCTTAATAGACCTTACCCTTGACAGAGATTTGTGCCCCTTAAAAAAGCAAGAAGTCCAAGTTGTCTGTAGAGTTCTGTGCTTTTGTTCTGAAGTTTCACTTCACCAGTGCTCAGAAACAGCCATGGTAGAAAACACAAACCCAGAAAAGGATCAATTTGGCAAAATAGGTACTGGAATTGATCACCGCGTTCACTCTTATGAAAACACTTGTTACTCCTGTTTTTCTCCTGTCTATTACTGTCACGTCCCATAGACCTTTGTGCAGGTTCTCAGTAGAGTTCACATCTTCTACTGTTGCTTTAGCCATGGAAAGGCACTGCCAAGAAAGTGCCATTTGAGCACTGCTGAAATGGACTCGTAGAGCCATGTCATTCCAGTGGTGAAAGGGTTAATGTGGAAGGGGTGCTGTGGAAGAGAAGCTGAGGGATTGTGTGTCTTTTCTGTTTTACACCTAATTTCCTGTGATTGAGCCAAAGAGAAAAACATTCAGAATTACTGCAAATAAGCGCAGAATGTTTTTAAGTCCCTGAAGAAGGACCTGGTCACAGAGCAGCCTGTTGACTTTATGTGGCCCAGAAATAGCTCCTGTCTTCATAGATGTTTTCCTGACATATCATCCTCCATGTATTACTTCACCTTCTTGGAACTATCTTGTTTGTCCTTTCACTGTTTGCTGTCGTATCTTTCCATCATCTGAGAACACTGTATTGTAACCATTAGACTGATGCTTATCCACTCTTTGCTTTCCTTTTTTATCTTACCTAGTCTGACCGCATTTCCTACCATGCAGGAGAACACTTGTTGGCATGAAGAGTTCTTTCTGCCTATTATGTTTTGCACTTCTCATTTGCTGGTTCTGTTAGACAGAAAGTGTTTTTTTCTGTTCTTGACACACGTGGAAGGCTGAGCCGGGAAAAAGAGGTGAGTTTTGCTGTGGGCTAAAGCCGAAGGGTCAGTTTTAGGCTATTAAGCACCAAGCGCTTCTTTGTATCTCCTTGCTGCCAGAATCCCTAAATCAAAGCAGTGAGCACTCCTGAAAATCTGATTTATTCTAAGTGTCTTACGGCGAGGCAGAAGAAAGTATGGCAGCCTCTATGAAAAGAAGCTGGGTGATTTTAATCTGCCGTATCCTTCCCCTCATCTGGAACAAGAAGGGAGCAGAAAGCAGTGACTTGTGCTGACCAACACAAAGACAAGCTATGTTGCTGCACCCAATGGTGCCCACAGGTTCTAGAGAAGGTGTCCCCAGGGATGAGTGCCATGAGATGCCACCTCCCGGTGCCCATCTTGGTTGCCACCAAATCAGTTCATCATCAATATCTGCGTCTATAAGCTTAAAGTACTAATGATCCCCACATACCCTATTGGTGGTAGGTGGATAGTTGGACTAGATGATCTCTAAGATTTTTTCCAACATTAATGAATTTATGCTTCTATGCTACACGCGCAACCAGCAGCATATCTTCTACCTAATGTCAGCTACCAACCAGAATCTCAGCCTCAGAAAATGGTTTCCAACCTGAAGATGTTACAATATCCTTTCATAAGACTGCTGACAGTGCTTATATTACCCCAAATCTCATTATTTCCTCCATCAATTTCCTCTTCCTTGTATAAATTAGAGTGAATTACACTATTCATTCGGAATAATGTATAGCCATGAACAAATTCACATCAGTCAGAGAGGGTACATTTATTCATGAACACTCGAGTGTTTATTTCAAGAATATTAGTGGGGATAAATGAGCTTCAGAGATACTGATGCTGTTAAGTAGCTGTGAGTATTCCTCCTGGAAGTGTACTTGAAGACTTTTTGAACAGCTCCTATTTATTACTCGCACAATGGATTAGCTGAGCAGTTCCACATGCCTTCAGCCATTTTTGTTTAAAAAGCAATTATTTCCTTTCAATATGTCCCTCCCATACATCCCAGGAGTAGAAACAAGACTGTGCAACATGAATGACCACATGTACAGCATGAGTAGTAAACCAGAAATAGCTCTTACTCATTGCAAGCCATTTGTAATTGCAGCGGCATTTAAATTTGGCTGCATCGACTGTAGTTTGAACAGTTGTGAAACTGCAAGTAATCAACACTTTAATAAAACTCATGATCTGTTTGCAGATAGTCTGGCAAAGAGAGAACTGCTAAAGGAGCTAAATCATCTGCAGGAATCACTTTCAGAAGATGATTTGACCAACTCCAACAAGATGGTATTCATGTGCAAAAAAAAAGCTCTGGAAAATCCTTCATGAATGGCCAAAAAGAATGACTACAGAAGATTTCTCATTGCTATTGATCAGAAAGAAGGTACCCGCCTGCATAGGCCACTGAGCTTCCTCTGTTTTGTGAGGATGACTGGTTTTGCAGTGCTGCATCAAGGTTTTATACAAGGTCTCTAAGTTTCAGGCACACACTTGTAGTTCAGGTGGGTTGTGCAATCACATCCATTTATTTCTATACTGAGTTATATTCTGCTTGAAGTCGGTACAGTTATACGAGGCTACACCCAGCAGAGTCTCTTCTTCAAAATACTTAGCTAATAGTTTACAGGGTGACTTAATAATTTAAGAGGATTAGTAGCTGGAAATGAAGCCTTGCAGCTATGCATAGCTTATTTAGTTCCACTCCAAATTTGCAATTATCTGATGGTTGTTTGGTGGCCTAGGTGAACTGAATTACCACCTTCAGCCCATTTTGTAGGAGACTGCTGTGTACTTATCACAGGCACCATATCCCCATCATGAATGATTTGGCAATGTAACAGCTGGAAAAACACACCTAGCTTCCAAGTACTGACTACTTGAGCATTCATCTCTCTGCTAAGGCTGCACATGCAAAAACTGTGCATGAAAAGGTTTTATGATGGGGCCCCAGGATGAGGACCCCCTGGTCTAATACTCTGGTATTTCCAACTGTAGTGGAAATGCTAAGTCATGGCTTGAAACAGTGATTGAGCACTTGGTGGGAAGGCAGGGCCAGCCCAGGGGAACTCAGCTGATGCAATGCAATGCACCTGAGTGACTGGAAGGGTTGCAGCCAGGATCCACCCCTTCCCAGACTTCATTTAATGGTTGGCAGGGGAGGCACAGGTATCTTGCTGGAGATTCTTGTATATCTGAGATCTTCTCTGGGTAAGTAGATTTTTTATTATTATTATTATTTTTCCTTTGTTTCTTGTCTACAGCTGCTGTATTTGGGTATATTCTCACTTGCAGCCTAGTACTTTTCTACTGTGCTGCTGCATTACACCATCTCTCTTTGCAATCTTTGTTTGCAACATTAGAATTATTATACCACCCTATTACAGTAGGCAAATTTTATTAATATGCTTTACTACTACTTTGACCTTTTCAGTACTCCTTTGCTTGATTGACTACCCCCATGCAACACCTTCTAAGTGTTCTGCTCTTTCCATTCAGCCCATCAAAGCACAACCTTTGAAAAAGGTTGGCATGGAAGGACATGCTGCTGCAGATCCCACGTCCCTGGTGATACTCAAGGTCAGGCAGATGGGCTCCGAGAACCTGGTGGAGCTGTAGGTGTCCCTGTTCATTACAGGGGGGCTGGACTGGATGGCCTTTAAGGACATTGGTAAAGTGTGCCCAGACTAGGTCTAAGCAAGGGACAGCTTTGGACAGTGATGATGATCATACTACTGGAAAGCAGGTCTGGGACAGCAAAGGATCTGCAGAGAGGGCTACAGAGTAAACAAAAACATCAAGGCTGGAAAAGCTGGGAACGACAGAGGATCCCAGAGATGGGTTCTAGGAACTGTGTAGGCCCCCCATTGGGGCTTTATTCTGTTGAAAAGCTGTTGACTCTTTTCATTTTCCTTTTTTTTATGGTCACAGAAAAGGAAAAATAAAACCAAAATGCTTTTTTTAAGGTATTCACACCCACTGACTCTAGTGAGGCAATATTAAAAAGGCAAAGAAAAACCGATAAAGTGAAAAATAAAATTACATTAAAATCACATTTGCTTTTGTACATAGCACTTATTTGCAGGAGGTGAATAGTCAGAGCCAATGACTATAATCCTATGGCATGCACAATTCTATGATGAGAGGACACCAATCCTGTCCCAGTGTCAGAGTGACAAATAGCACCTGTTGTTAAGGCAGCAGAGCTCCATTCTGGGTAGGGGACAGCCTTTCTCCTCCAGAAAACTGCTGGCTTTTCATGGCAGCTTCTTCTACCTGCTGCTCTTAGGAACTGGTCCTTGTTGTTGGTCAGGTACTGAATGCAAAGTGTTCTCAAAATTGACCTGGTCTATAATATCTCCCTCAGCATCCATGCTGTTTACTCCTTGCTCAGATAGTCGTGGTCTTGGGTACCTCAATTCAGTGGTTGTGCAGTGACCCGTCACTCATCATAGGGCCAGAGAAATTCTTCCCCTCTAGAAGCCCTCTGGATGATTTGCTTACTGATATTTAAATCCCGTTTACACCACAGGAGCAATTCAGGAAGGACTCAACAAGGGTCAGGGCTGAGCCACTGAATATTTGTAGCTCCAGGCACTTTAGCCAGAGCTGAGTCCAGGATGCATCTAAGCTGTGATGCTCTAAAACACCTCTTGGCTGTTTCAGGCCTCAGGAGGGCTATTTAGGTTGTCTTCAGCTGTCTGCTCTGACAGTGATGAGGTGTCAGCAGCCATTTCAGAACTGATCTGGTGGCAAGAAGGGGGCTAATTGCTGACCCTCGCTTACTTAAGACCTTCTTTCACTGCTAAACAAAATGTCTATGTGTCTCAAAGTGGCACAGCCCCTTTTCTCCACCTGTTCTTCACTGCATGAGAGCAGGTTTTAGGGAAATTGACTTGCAGCACTGTGGAAAAATGACAGCTCCTTTTTCTTGTGCCGAAACACTCTCTGCCGTTTTGCTTTTTTCCTTTAAAGACATGGAATTGAAATTTTCTACCAAACTTTGTGCAAGACATGCCTCCTTAGACAGTGGTCCTTCTGAAGGCCGTTCCTTGAGAGCACCACAGGAAATGGAGCACATTCCTGTGGTGGTGAAGGGCTGACATCCATAGAACCATTAAGGTTGTAAAAGAGCACAAGATCACCAAGTCCAACACCAACCCATCCCCACCATGCCCCCTAACCATGTCCTTCAGTGCCACGTCTTCACGCTTCCTGAACATCTCCAGGGATGGTGACTCTATCTCTTTCCTGGGCAGCCTGTGCCAGTACCTCCTTCATCTTTGTTCCCTTCCTACCTCCATCCTACAAGTGCTGGAAATACAGAACAGATCTGTAAGGAACTTTTTGGTTGAAGAAACTAAACTGAGAGCTCATTTCATTGCCTCCTGCCCCGTGTAGTGTCTCTAAGGATGTCTGCAGCCTTCAACAAGATTTTTCAAGGATTTTCTTTTTGCCTCAGGGTGCAGGCTCCGGGGACCCTTGCCCAATCTGGGCTCTTGACATGGCTGTGTGGTGGTCCTGGCCCTACCTTCTGTTCCTCGCACCACCCGAGGATGCCACTGGCTCTTGTTCACTCCTTTTCTCATTCATCATTCCCAAAGGACAATAGCACTTCAGAAATGGATTTAGGGATTCTCCACAAGGAGAAAACAAGGAAACCCAGTGACAAGAACAACCTAATCAGTGAACAGCTGAGCCAAGGATAAATTCACATGGAAAGCCTGTGTTTGTTTATTACTAATGGGTAACGGAGATGATAACCTTTTAATCCAAAACCATAATGAAATATGCATATTTGTTAATGTGAAACTATAAAATGCAAATCTAGCAAACACAATGAGGAAGGGCAAAGAAAGCACTCGGCACCAATCCTAATTTATTCCTTTGGCTTCAGACGTTTATCCAAATTGAGTTGTGTATGTAATATAAAGTCAAATGAATATGTAATTGTAATGTATATGTATAACCATTTTCATCTCAAATATGCCAACTGTTTTTCATAATAGGAAGTAATACATATTTTGCCAAATAAAAGGTTACCTATTAAAATATTTTTATACCCTTCACACCCCAAGCTTTTGTGCTCTGTGTAAAAGCCCTATTTACATAGAAACAATTTGTGATATTTTTTTTCCCCTTTTCCAGCCATGCTACCCAAATTCAAAAGATCTAAAAGATTAACAAAGTAGAATAAGGAAGATTTTTACAGAAAGTTCTTTTCTTTGTCACTCTCCTCCTTTTCAAACAGCACAGAGATTGTGCTCCTAAATATCAATTTAAGACAACAGCTAAAAAGCCAGGCTATTTCCCACTTTTATCTCCAGTCCCCAAAGAAACAGCTTTCCCCTCTTGCTGTCAGAGCAATTGCATATTCATCTACATATTCATGCAGTAGCAACTAATCTTTATTGCTAGTCCTGGTCACCACTGCTTTTGTAAATCATCTCTGGTGGACTGAGAACCAGAACCACCTTCACACACTGTGTGTGAGAAGATCTGTGTCAGTCTGTGAATACTGAGATTTGGGAAAAGACCAGGAAAGAAAGGATTCAAGACAAGATTTGTCTTCTGAAGCTCACCTGAAATTGAACCACTTCCTGCAATGGAGAAGTTCAGGTAGCTTTTCTTCATTTTTTAGTGAGGCCATCAGCCCTCTGATTCCCAGGTTATTGTGTGATAAAGGAGTATGTTTGACTGAAATTTATTATGGCTTAATTGTCTGAAATATCAGTGCACTGCCAGGAAGTCAGTAGCGATGTTTCCATTGGCTTTACTGAGCAGTGGACCAGGGGAGTTGAGGCAAAGCACAAGGGATTTTGTAATCAGCCTTCACCCATTGCTTCTTATGTCCCTTCTGACTCCTTTATTCATTTTTTCCAACGCTACCTTAACTTTAACCCTCATTTATTTATTCCTGCCCAAAGCATTTGTCAGTCTTCTTCCATCTTCTAAACAAAGCACTCACAACTCTTTGTGTTTTCTGACCCTCCTGAGGACTGGAGCAGTGTACTGATGACCAAAAGAGCAGAGCAAATCCCATTTCTTCTAGCCACAAATTCTAGAAATTCAGGAGCTTTGGAGAAACATCCAAAGTCCTGGTGACATTAAAGCCAACTAGTTCTCTGTTCACAGAATTGTTTGAGTTGAAAGAAGCCCTTAAAGACCATCTGGTTCAACAGCCCTGCAATGAACAGGGACACCCACAGCTCCATCAGGTGCTCAGAGCCCATCCAGCCTGACCTTGGCTGTCTCCATAGACGGGACACCACCACCTCTCTGGGCGGTCTGTGCCACTACTTCATCACACTTGCTGTAAATAATTTCTTTCTTATATCCAGTCTAAATCTCCCTCTTATAGTTTGAAGCTACTTACACTTGTCCTATCCCAGCAGACCCTGCAAAGAGCCTGTCTCTTTCTTTCTTATAGGCCCCTTTAGATGCTGATAGGGTCATAAGAGTCTCATGAAATAAGTATGCGGAGCGTGCAGAACTGCTCTTTTCCCTTTTCCCTTAAACTGGGCTAAAATAGCCTTACAGCAACACGCCCCAAAATGTCATGTACCCATGGGCTTGTGGCCCCATCTCCTTGGCCTGAATCCAACAGCAACTGGAGCCAGAGCACAGCCACAGACCTCACAGAGGAGCTACCAGAGGTCTTTGGAATGCAGCCCTGCTTCTCCCGAGTATTTATCTGCTTCTCAAATCATTAATGAGGAAAGCAGCCAGGAAGCACCATGCTTAACCTCCTTCTCCCCACTGGGACAATCCGGAGAGACGATGCTCTGCAGAAGGGCAGAGTGGGAGCGGAGACCCATTCGCTCATGAAGAAGGCAAGTGAAGGGGCAGGGGAAGAAAGGCAGCAGGCCAAATGAGAAACGCTCCTCTAGACGTCTTCCATCATTTCAGACTCATAAATCACAATGCAGATTAATGAGAAATTAATGCAGTGCAGAAATTACTGGGGGTGAAGAGCTGTCGGTCAGCAGTAGGAGTGACTGCATGTGAGACAAAGCGGGGAAGATCTCCAAAAAGAGAGAGAGCTTGGCAGCCTGGACGTGCTCTTTAATGAGGGAAGACAGAGAGGTCAGCGTGGGAACAAGATAGCATGCGGCTGCATCTGGGAGACAAGGGGCACTATTTAAAAATCCTGTCAAAAGGCTCTCCGGACTGATTTGTATTAAAGCCTCTTTCACATCTACTAATGAAAAATCCTCCTGCATCAAATCATAATGTATAAGCTTTAAAAGAGTGTGTGTGTGTATGTGTGTGTGCATGCACAAGAGAGGGAGAGGAAAAAATCAAAGGGGAAGAGGTTAATTTCACTATGCGCCTCCTCTGTTTGGGGAAAAAAATTAACACAGATGAGGAAAATAGCCTACTTTACCTCCTGTTCTTTCCACTTTGATCCTTCCATGGCATTATTTTAAGCATTTAACTTTCTGATAGCAGTTAGTCTGGTTACATTTCCTCTCCATTTAGTGGTGGGCTTTGAGCACATCATTTAGTTCTGCAGCAGGAGTGATGGAGCGGGCACATGATGGATGGTTCCCTTTGCTTGGGGCTAACAGGTAGCTTGGTGCGTTGTTGGTTCGAGTGCTTGGAAGCTCTCTGCAAAGCAGAGCATGCAAAGATAGAGAGTGAAGCTGACCTTCCTCCTCATTATTTTATACTGAAGGAGGTGAGTGCTGTTATCTTCTAAGGTAAATTTTCTCTCTCTTCTCCACTGTAAAAAGTGTTCTCACTGTGAATTCAAGCCAAGAAACTATAAACTGAGCTCTGATGTCCCAGCCCATCCATGTAAATTTGCAGCAGCAGTGACAGAAACTCGTGGGAGTCATTTTGGAGAATGTGGACGTTCCTCAGCAGGTAGGGAGTCTTTATGCAAATGCCACAGTGGTACTTTCATTTATGGCTCCTGTTGATCCCAACACCCTCAGGATGCCTGTAACCATAGCAATGGGCTCAGATAGGAAGTTTCTCTATTGTGCAAAGAATAGACAGTGGCAGCTGATGGTATCAGCAGAAAGAAGTATCCAGACAGAGCCTCTGTGGATGATGAGCAGATAATGGGAGAGCACACTCATAGCCGAGGCAGATGATAATCTGTAACAATTGTGGCCAGTCAGGTAGACAGCAGTGCTCAGACACCATGGGGATGGGCGTAAGGAAGAAACAGAAAAGGAAGTGAGGAGAAATAAGGAGAAATATTCAGCTAGCTCAAAGATGAATACGTTCGGCCATCACTATGCACCATAGCTAATAGAGCTATATGCACATAGTCCTAACTCTTGCTCGGGGCATGCAGGTCTTTCAGCTCAGCAGTGAGGTTGGGGCAATGACAACCTGGTTCCATCTTTTAAAGTATTTTGGGAGTGCAGTGAATGAAATCCTTGGTGTTCCCAAGAGACCTGAATTGTCCCAAGATACAGACAGACAGGAGATGTTACCTTTCTTTGCACAGGCACCTGAGGACATGGCAAACTGTATGCCAAAGCATACAGATATTATTATAGGCATTTTCTAATGCAGTATGACATTCCTACCAACAAATGTCTCCTAACATCTCCTATATGCTCCAGTTCTTAAATCCTCAGAGGTGTGGTGACCTTAGAGATAAAATCAACTTTCTTCGTGCCTAGGTGCACCACACGTCCCTTGGACACCAGTGTGCAGATATCCCTTCTGGCAGCTTCTTTGGCTCTTAAGAGATGTAGTCTTTAATATTGCACCATTTGGTGGAATCTTTTTTTTTTAATCTGCTCATGTGTGCACACAAAGGATAAAATACAAGTGGAGAAAAAAAGAAATCATGAAAAGGGCCCTATTTATCAAAAAAACAATGGATCAGTAGTGGTAGTGAAATAGAGATGTTGTTACTTAGCGATAATAAGGGGAAAAAAGCTATTGTCAAAATGATAAGGCCATTTCTGTTGTCTCCCCAAGTGATAATATCTCTGCTAACACTAGTGCCTGAGTATTGTCACGATGTTTCATGGCAAATGTTGGACAGAATAAGTTATATGCTAAGCCCACAGCTAACTCCAGAGCCCCCAACCTCACCTCCCCCATATTCCTGTTGATACAACAGACTCTTCTTTAATACCATAGCAGCAGTGGTTTCTATTTCCCGTGGCTTTTCTTCAGCTTCCTTTTAAATATAACACTGCTCCCGAGTCGGTTGACAAGGTACCTTTCACTGATAAGCAGCCCAACTTTGTCTTGTGATAGGCCATCAGAAAACCAGACTATCACATCTTGAAAAACGTAGGAAATGCTGTTCAAAATGCCAGCCAAATGAGTTGGGGTAAGGTTATAAAAAGGGGAAAAAATGTAATAACACTGAAACAAGAATACAGAGATCTGCTGAAGATCTCCGGCAAAAGCCCTGATGTTCTTACAGAGCATAGAGATAAAATTTACCCATCCGCTCAGAGGTAGATGCTTTCCTCTTGCTGGGATTTGACATGAGTACTCCTTCAGAAGGACAATTTGTCATTGCAAGAGGGAAGAGCCAGTCCTACGGTGACACCAAGCTCGCATCATCTCCAGCCCCACAGCAAGTAAAACATAATTTCATTTATTTATATATATATTTATATACACACACACACATATATATATATATATAAAATCATACATCATATATATTGAATATCTCTATATATCATCATTCTGCTCTTGTTCTGGAGCAACCATGCTGCCACAGGCTGTGTCTTGGAGGAATGGGACAGGAGAATGCTGATGTTCCACATAGGAGGCACACGGATTGTCTCTTGGGCCATTCCTAAAGTCTGGGATGACAAAGTATCCAGGAGACTTCTTTCCAGCACCGGGAAAAGGTCTGTTCTCCAAAATTGTCCACCAGAAGATACATGGCAACTTGCCGAACTTCTAAGTGCTCCCTACAGTCAGTAAGGAAAAACCCAAATCCTGTTCAAACTGTCAGGTTTCGACAGTCAACGTTTAGCATTTCACCAAGCAGCAGCAATTCAAATATGGAGTCATTCTCCCCACTTTTTTCTCCTCTGCTTGAAGCTACAGGAACAGAGCTCTGGTGCACTTTCTGTGCGTCTCACTTCCAAAAGCCATTGTTGAAGGTGAATCCTTACCCTGTCCTCTACACAAACACAAACAGCCCCAGGCAAGTAAAATGCAGATATCAGTGGGATGGCCAGAGTGCAGCCAGCAATGGCATGGGATGTGGCTGTCCATCAGTCCCCAGCATGTGGCCAAAGCACTGTGTCTGGGCACACATGGCAGGCTTTTATGAATTATTTCCTCAAACGTCTTTGCCCTCTTCTTTGGAAGCTGCAAGAGTGACGCTGCCAGAAAGGAATGCGTAAACAAACAGAACAGCATCCCACGAGTTCCCCATGGAAAGTGATGTGAGAAGTTTCAGCAATGAGGACTGTGGAGAAAATAGGTTGGGGAAGGTTTGTGGGTTTTGTTTTTTTTTTCCTTTTTAAAATAAATATTTGAGGCACACCGCGGGAGCTGAGAAGCAGTTTGGTAAGTATATCAAACACAGAGAATCCCCAGATTATCCGCTCAGAAGGCATTAGCTGGCTGCTGAACACAGCCATCTTGAACCTGCGGAGTGAAGGTGCGAAAATATGGAAAAGTAAACAAATAGAGTGTGAAGCAGCACCAGGAGTTAAGCCATCTGAATAAACAGTGTGAGGGAATTCAGTATTTCTGCTGCTATCTGTCTGTCCACCTCTCTTCTGTGGTCCCTTTCTCCCCTCCCTTTCCTGTGCCTTTACCTGCTTTAAAAGCAAGGTGATGGAGAGCTATGCTGCTAATCAGGGTGGGGGCAGCTTCTTTCTTCAAACAATTCCTTCAGCACTTCATTGAAGTCATCCATCTCCTCTTTGTCTCCGCTTCGCCTCTTTGGAAGGCCTTTAAAGAACGGGGTGTACCACATGGAGCTGAGCAGTTGGCAAACGCTGATTTTAAGTGCGTTTGTACTTTTGCTGATTGATTCCGGAATGATCAAAGATAAATAATCTCCCCGGTGCTCCTCTGTAAAAACTAATGAAACCTGGGGGAGAGAGGGAGGGGGCTAGTGAGAGGCAGGGTTCACGTTTATGGGATTTTTTTTTTGATCACTTCACTGTAATTACTGCAATTTTTCCCACCCATTCTCCCTTCCTGCCACCCTCATCTCCACTAAATACGTTTACTAATAATTAGACCCTCTGCAAGTATCCTTACTGATCAGCCTAACCTCAAGTGTTCCCTCACTGCAGCGCTCCTTGCTTTGACTGTCTGTGTCAATCTCATGAGCATGGGTGACCTTTAGGAGAGCAAAAGCTTTGTTTGCCCTCCCTCCGATGCTCCCTGTACCCAGGGACATAGGCAGGAGCAAGCAGAGAAAGGGAAGCCCCTAAAGCAGCTTTTGCTGCCCATCAGTGTGATCACAGCATGTGCCAGTGCTGTTTGCATTGGATACATTCAGCACAGTCCCTGGATGTTAAATAAAACCACCAAATTCATGGCGGTGTTAATGCCATCTGTGGGATGAATAAAAGGTCTGAAGGGAACCTTTGGTTGGCTGTTTTAGCCTGCAGCCCTTCCTGACATCTCTGGGTTACCTATCCTGTTCGTACAGCACTGATAATGAGCATCATTTCCAGCTTGGCCATAAGGGGCACTGAAGTATATCTTCTCAAAGTTCGTGCTACTCTCTTAGCTTTGCTAATTCATTAAGCAGAAGGCAGACAGAAATACTGCTTGGAGAACAACTATGAAAGATTACAAACCTGTGAATTTAAAGGGTCTCTGCTCCAAACTTCTAGCAATTTTGTAGTGCTCATAGGTTGTGTGTGTCCAGACAGATGCAACATATATCTATATAGAATGCATTTAAGAGGTTTTGCTCTGCCTTTCATACAAGGAAGGGACTCATAGGACAAGAAGTATAGGCCTCAAGTTGCATAGGGGAAGTTCAGGTTAAATACTGAGAATCTTTCTCCAAAAGAGTGGTCAGGCTCTTGGAACAGACTGCCCAGGGAGGTGATTGAGTCACCATCCCTGGAGGTGTTCAAGGAAAGGGTAGATGTGGCACTGAGAGACATGGTCTACAGTGGTCGCAGGCATGGGTTGATGTTTGGACTAGATGATCCTATTGCTCTTTTCAACCCTAATAGTTCTATGAGTCTATAAAAAGGAAATTTGCAACCAGAGCACTCTCAATCATCCTGTCTGTTTTCCATCAGCATCGGGAGCTACCACAACTAAGACAACATAAGAACCAAACCCCAGCAGCAGCAGCAGCACAGCACACCCATTTTCCCTGTGGGCTGCTCCCAACTGCTAAGAGCACATCACACTTCCAGCTTCACAGAGCTGAATCAAGGCTTGAAGCTGGCACTTGAGCTCACCATGATGTTCATTCACTATCACATTACCATTTCCATGACATAAAGAATTCACGTTAGTGCCTTTCTCGCCAAAGCAGCAGCAGATGCAACCCAAAGTGTCTGATCCTGTGGATCGTGATAACTGTTCGGCCTCTACAAACATGTCCAGCACTTTGGTCTCAGTTGGATTTGGTAGATGTTATCCAAACTCCAGAAATCATTCCTGAATATTGATAGGGAGGTTTTAGTGGGAGCATTCAGCTAAAAACGAGCCAGCAGAAGACAGGAAAGAAAACATAAGAAAGGGTCACGGCTGGATTTGCTGAACAAATGAGCTCTCTTGTGACTGAGAGATTTCATCATACTCCTCTCAATTTTGTTATAGAAAGCAGCATAAGACAATGCATGAGACCTTCAAATACAGGGTGGGAATATGCAGGCTAACTCTCAACAAGAAAACCCACCTAAAAGGGTATAATCAGACTTCCCCACAGGAGATCTTTTCCTACATTGCTGTTTAATTCCTCCTACCATACAGCCGTGTGCTCTTTTAAAACAGATCGATCGCGCATGGAAAACAAACCAAAATGGACCAAAACAACAACAAAAAATACAAGAGGGTATTATGGTTTTGTCTGTAACATGAAATCAGCTGGAGCGGAGGAGGGGATCAGAAGCACTCAGCTGGCCTACAGAATCCTTAAACTCTCTTGATGCAGGCAATAGGTGCGATACCGCTGCGGATATATGTGAACCTGCATGCTGAGTGTCCTACCAGCCATGTGCAGCTGGCCCTTCTGGAAACTTCTCATTGCATTGACATCGTTTGGATAGAAACAGCACATCAAGGCCATGAGGACTAAAGGCTGAGAGGGATGTGATCCCCTCCCCCAGGGTTTTGCTATCAAATCCAACAGGCCAAGTGATGGTGGGAAGGTGAACATCAGCTGAGCTCTGGAGAGAGAGAATCATAGGCTGGAATGGAATGGCATGGCATGGCATGGCATGGCATGGCAGATGAATCATTCCCATGAAAGAGTTCTGCAGAAGAGTTGAGAAATGAACCCCAGCTTACCCCAGTTTACACCAGACTGCAAACCACAAGGCCACAGTTATCTAAGATACATAATTTCCTCCAAGGTCAGGAATGATCAACCCTTTTAAACACCTAGAACACTGGATCCTAACCTCTAGCTCCTCTGTCTCAGCCCAAAGCCTTTCATCCAGGTCCCTTAGTTTAATTTTCACCCTGACTTCTTAGTGAGGAGGAGGACTGTGACAGGAGGAGCTTGTGGGTTGAGCCTCTCTCAAACCTCTTTTATCAGTTGCATTCACCTCTGACATAAAAATGATAAGGCAGTGAACAATTAAAAATTAAATCTCAGGCTTGTCAGTGCACGATCAGACAGAAACACTGTCTAACTTTACTCAGTGTGGTTTATAGCTTTTTTTTCTTGTTGTCTCCCTGCAAGCAGGTCCCTGGGCTATTTGATTTATACTTTGCCATCTGAAATGCATAAAAGATGAGGCACTTTCACTCCCCCATGAATCTTCCACATTTTTGTTCAAAATTTTACTGAAGGTGACATGACAAATCACCGCCAGAGTCAATTTGTGCTGGAGGAGGGCATCATTAAAAAAAAAAAAACAGAAGAATAGGGACAAAAAAAAAAAAGGGTGAAGGGAGAATGGGGGAAAGAATGAGCTTGTGACCCCTTTGAATATGTCGTGCTCCAAAGCAGCACTACCAGAATGAGACTGGCAGACTAATTATCCACACGGCAGATTCATGGATTCAGGAGAAAGGGAGAACTCAAAAGCTCATTTGACCCATTCATTGGAGCTACTCTGCCTCTTGTCATCTATTTTGGAGGGGATGTGGGGGAAGAAAGAGGCAGGACAGTGCACAGAGTCATTCAGCACTCATCCTCTCCAACCTTTTCATGTCCCCATCACAGTGTCTATGCCTCTATCCCCTCTGCTGGCAATCTCTGCTCATAGTCCCATTTGACTTCAACTCCCAGTTCAACAGGCAGGTAAGAGTCCGCTTGTTTGTGGCAGGTGTTTCATTGTTTGCACTGTGTGAAGAAGGCTTTCGTCTTTGGTTCAGCTCAGAGCAGTCAAGCAGCAACAGGTAATTTGATACCTCAAAATAAATGTGCAACACCTTAAGGTTTTCTGGTTTGTTTCAGTTTGTTGTTGTTGTTGTTTTTCCTTTTTTCCCAAGGAAAAGCACTGTAGTAAGCAGTATTATAATGAATTGTGATGCCATGTGTTACTTCTCCCACATCTTCATGAAGGTGTTGGAAGAGGAGTTTGTGCAGTGAATGGTGTCTCTGGTGTTTACTTCTGTATGTTATTTCAACACTTCTGCAGGCAGAAAACTTGTCTCCTTTTTGCAGATCTGGGGACATTTTTCTTTGCAAACAACCATTTTCACCACAAATGCCAAGGTATCAGCTGGGATCAAATTCTGAAGTACTTGTGAAAGTACCTGTTTTCACACATGGCTGCAAGCAATGTAAATATTCATGAGGTTATGCACAGTACTGGGTAATACTGGATCTGGTATGCTCAGTCTCTATTGGTTCTGCAGGAATTTCACCCTATTTATTTTTTCTACATCCAGAGCTTTTTGATTCCTCACCTAGAGACAATTCATTTCAGGGGTGACTTTATCCTTTCCCTTTCATTTCCTGAGAATATCTGTCACAGATGCTACTTTAGCACACAGATTACGTTACAACAATTAAAAGATCCCGGGTATTATTTCTGTTTATACTTGCCTAACTGGCAAAAGCAAATGCAAAAGAACACGTGGGTTTCAGCAGAAGCAAAGTCTAGTGATTTTCATAAATCTCTGTACCAGGCTCAGCAGATGCATCCTGCCAGCTGCTGAATTTACAACACAAAGTATGTCTGGCTTTAAAAAGTCTTTTATTATTGTAGGTGTGCTGACTGCAGGACACAGTTGCCATGCTCACAAACATATCCATTGCATCTTAATGGACACGGTCTGTTGTGCAACCAGCCTCTGGCCAGGTATGAGACAGCCAGGTTCTCATCCACGCATCCAAGCAAGATGATGTTAAACTGCAGCACTCAGCCAGGTGATGTCCACGGAGGCTTCCTCTGAAAAGCTCTGCAAAGTGCAGGGGATCCCAAAAGCTTCTGGATATCACAGGATCTAACAGCACTCCCAGTTAGATATCCTTGGGCCTTTTTAGCTGATTGCTGATTTTTAAAGGAATTTATTTGGAAAGGACTTTCCGAACCACCGAATCTCCTGTTACTGCAAGCAGCAAGGTGTTCAGCACCTGTCAGACTTTGGTCTCAACATATCTTTTGAAAAGAAGTTGATACCATAACATGGTGATCAAATGGCCAGAACCTCCTAGCAGCCATCCTACACTTATCTGTAGGTGGCTGATAACCTATTTTCCCCTTTGAAAGACATTTCTAGGACTTAGGACTATTTTTTTATATTATTTTTATTTGTATTTTTATTTGTATTTTTATTTGTATTTTTTGGTCTTTACTTCAGCCATTTGATTCCCCTTTGTGATGTACATCTCTAGCCCAGAAAATGAAGCAGTAAGTCACGACGGAATCAAAGCAAATGCCAATTGCAAAACAGCAGGTAGGAATTTGATGGGAAATCTGGGATCTATGGGGAGAGAACTTCATCCTGCTTTTTGCAGCTGGAAAGAGGCTGCTCTGGAATCCTGGGCTGAGACGAGCTCTGTCTGGGGCTCAGGCTGGCACTGTCCAAACCTGTCCATCATTGGCTAGAGGCTGTCTCCTCCACACATCTTCATCTGATCAGATCTCCCCCTCCCTGATTGCTGCCCTGCCATCTCTGCCTTGCAGCCAAATGTGACACACAGCCATTGCCCCCCTTCATCACACCGAGCACCCTCTGCTCTTGAATTCCTTTTTCTGTGAGCGGCATTTGGGGATGCAGATTGACTGAAAGCTGTGATACCAGAAATAGATTCTGAATGACCCACCAGGAGCCTAGTACCCACAGAAGAATTGGAAACACTTTTCTCACTCTTTTTCAAGGAAAAAGAAGCCACCTGCTTTTGTACTTTCACAGCAAGCACTGTCTGACAGGGCTATCCTCAGCAACCTGCCTTGCTGCAAAGCTTCTGATCTGTCTTCAAAGCTGTTAGGCCCACGATGTGTCCATCTCTAACCGCTGATGGTGTGCATTTCCCTTACCATCTTGGATGTCATCTCTTTTCCACCATGTCACTGGAATGGGCTGTAGTCTTCCAGGGCTCTGTTGTTTGAGTGGAAGTAACATTTCTCATCTTTTCCAGACTCCTCCTACCTTGTATTATCTATTCTATATACATGCTGCTCTCTAATAACTGCAGTGCAAGCCCAGTTGTAGAGAGCTGTAGATAAGATATCAAGTGCAAAGGGCAACAAAACTGGGATTTTTGGTGATTTTCCACTGCTCACCTTCCATGCAGGCTTCTAGAAATGAAGTCCTGTCAGCACATCTCACTTCAATTTATCGTTAAGATAAGAGATGCTGAACAAGTCATCCACTCCTTATTTCATTTCTCTACTTCACTAAGGATGCATGCATTACAAAGAACTTTGAGGACAGAGAGGTGTCCAGATAGGCTCCTTTCCTTTAGGTTTATACCTACAGCATCTTCTAAAGGAACCTCAGCTGTGCAGCTGGGACACATCAAGCCTGCCAGGAAAGAAAAAGCAATTGGCAGAGCCCACTGCACAGTCCAGATGATCCCATTTTCCTGGGCTCAAATACATGCCCCCTCTACAGAAGTTCAAGGGTATTGAGATCAGATGTTTTGCCTGACCTCATTATACATAGAGGAACCATCTGCCAAAGCTCAGATCTGGCTCAAGCTTCTTCCAAGTCCAAGTCTGGGATTCTGACTTGAACCTCTGCCTGACTTATTCAACCTCTGCCAGGACACAATGAAAGCATGGTGCAAGATACCAAGAATCTTTTCATTAGTAGAAGTGTTGGACGAGATTTTCAGCAAAGCTCAGATCCTACTCTGAACTCCAATTTCTGGACTGCCTTCAGATGTGGCCAACATCCTACAGATCTCTTGCAAACCCCAGCCTCTCCTTCCTTTCCTATTTCACACCTATCTGCCATGTTATGGAACCCATCCAAACGCCTATTAGTACAGAATATAAACCTGACGTGCAGTGCCTGTATTGTATGTATTGACCATCTCCACTTGCAAAAGTGTGTTGCAAGTGATCCCTTCCCAAGGGAATGTGGTAGATTAACAGATTCTGCACACTCCCAGATTCCCTGTAGGTCTTACACAGGCAAAACATCTCATAAACACTGAGCTGCCTTGACAAGAGGCCTTTTCCCTTTCTTTTCTTTATGAAAAAAGAAATACATGTTTGAGATCCAATTGACAGCCATTCTCCCTTAACAATCTGCTTGACTCAACACAGGCCATGCTCTTGAGGCTTGTTAAGGGAGGGTTGAGGAAGACATCTCTACACTGTTCTCTTCTTTCCTCCTTTCTTTAATCAAAGAAAGAAAACAAGGAAAGAAAAAAAAAAAGAGGAGGAGGAGGTGGGGAGTGGGAGAAACCAATAGTGCCCTCCTCCCTATTCCTTGGTTTTCTTCTCTGTCTTCCCAGCTGTCAGATGCTCCAACATTCCTTGCACGTAAATGTTTTGCTTCAAAAGTTAGAAGAAGAGAGCGAGAAAGAGAAACTGCATTGCACAGTCCCTGTTGATAAGGTTCAAAGCAGACAGAGACGCCTCAGAAGCACATGCAGCCTATCCCTCTCTCCCTGCTACAAGGAAAGAAAAAAAAAGAGCTAAATTCCATGGCAGAATTTGCTTTCTCCTGCTGCTGTTATCTTTCCTTGCACACAGGCTGGAGGTAGGGAGAAGATAGATGCTGTCCTGTTTACCTTGCAATTTCTCTCCACCCCAGCCCCCTTTGAAATGCCAGCTCTAAGCTGCTTTTGCACTCCCCATTTGTAATGGCATTTTAAAAAAGAAAGATGTCCGGACACATTTGTGTGCTGAGTTGCATTTTCTTCTTGCTGTTGTTTTAAAGCTTTCAAGAAGCCAGGCTGAGCCCAGACGAGGTTACTCAAAGCAAACCCCTGCCAAAAGTCTTCCTTGCTGCTAATATTTCCCCAGCCTTGTCATAATCCGAATTTCCCCTTCCTCTGCTCCTTGATATATCCCTCTAATTTTGTCTCCCTGCTCAGCACTGGAGCAGCAAGGAAACACCAGTAAGTTATCACCATATTATTCATCTGAGAAATCCAGCCAAGAATTCTTGGGCCTAGCAGAACAGTCACAGCCATCTGTCTGTCTGTTGTGCTAGAGAAGAAACAAGCACGCAAAAAGTAACCAAGAAACGCACACTGACATTTACTATATAGAAAGAAACCCAAGAGCCATGAAAGTCAGAAACTAGCCACTGGAACCGGCAGTCGCAGGGAATATTAAGATAGAGTTTCAGTCATTTCACTGAGACATTTCAGATGAGCCTGGTGAGCTAAAAGCCCTCCCTTTATTGCCTTCAGAAGGGAATTAAAATAGCTAAGAGGTTGGTATAGGGAAGTCAGTAAAAGTTAAAGAGCTCATCAGACTGTCCCCTCACTTCCCATCTGCCTAATAGGAGCATCAATCTGCTCAAGGCACAGTGTCCCCACAAGGGCATCCTAGGACAGGTCCAGCTGGCAAATGAGGTTAATTGATGCTTTCTCATTGAGGTGGTTAGGACTCAGGTGTTGTGTGGGTTCCTCCTTCCCTCTTCTCAAGCAATGCAAAGTCTCCTGGCAGCAGCTTGGTTCTTGCTAGCCGCAAGCAGTTTATACCAAATGCCAAATGCTTGCAGTCGGGAATTAATGCCAGAAATGGAGTTTCTTGCAATGCAGTGCAGTGCTCCAAGAGGGCAATGGGAGGAAAGCAGGGAGGGAGGGTTATCAGCTGAAAGCATTGAAATAGTCCTTACTGCTCCCACCTGGAGTTGGTCCCAGCACATGGAAAAGCTCTTCTCTCCCTTCTTTGGTGTTTTCGAGCCAAAAGACAAAAAACTGAAAACTGTAAGAGGTGAAGATCTGTTCCAGCTTTTACTTGGCCTGAGTGCCTGAAGAGATAAGAGACGTAAGCTCTCCTCTGTTTATAGATAAAGGGCATTCTTACTGTTGAGCTCTATCCAAGTTCATGGATTTCATCTATGTGACAAAGGGTATCACATGTGGTGGATATCATTTAATGTCTCCCTAGCCCAGATTGCCCCAGGGGTGCTGTTGAGGAATGACTTTACACTGAAAACAGCATCACATTTCTTCATAGGAAGATTCTGTTGTGCAGAGCACTGGGTGGTTTTCTCAACAGGCTAACTCATGCTTCATGAAAATATTCACAAATGCTTGTGGTGTTGAGGTTTATGTCAGTTATGGCCATCAAAAGTTATTTCCTCATTAGATTGAGGAACAGATGGAAAAAGAGAGACTAGGATGTGCTGGAGATGACTCTCCAATGCTTGTGTTGCATCAGAGGAAGGGCATTGCACAGCCAGCAGAGATATCCTTCCCCAAGGCATAGCTGGCATACCCCTGGCCTGGGGGACCTGGCAAGTGAGTCTGAAATCCTTTCATAGCTACCTGCATGCCTCTCCTTATTAATTCACAGGCATAAGAGTACAGGAGGAAACTCCAAAGCTGTAATGGAACAATGTGGGAACATACGTATAAAAGCCACAATTCAGAATCTAGTTCCGCATGTGCCCACCTCAGACTCTCTGCTGGAAAAGAAACATTCGGGGCAGAAGAAGTTACTTGAGAATAACGGATGGAACAGACTTATACTTTGTCTCACTGGAAAAACTGAGTTTCCTTACCAAACAGTGGAAGAGCAATAAACTTCCCAGTAGGTAAAAGCAAACCCATGCTGGTTACCTCTGTATTTTCACAGCTGGCCTCACCTACCCTATCTTGCCTGGGGGCATGAGATCCGTTTGTTCCACAGTCACCTAGCTCTTGGTGCCAAAAAACTAAAGTTCCTGCCCATCTCATCTGAGGCAGACATTTCAAAGTTAAACACCTAGTCTGTTTTCAATTTTTCCTTCAAATACCAGAAGAGATTGCACCACATTATGGGCTAATCGCCTGTCAAATTTAATTTCTTAAGCTGAGGCTGCTTTAGAGCCAAGTGAATGAAAAGGAAAAAATATCCTGTCCAAATCCACTAAATTATTATTTTTTATGCCTGTGTAGTTACCTAGAAAAAGGAGCTTTTTCTTAACCTTTTTTTGTTTAACTTTATGACAAATATGTTACTGACAGACTAGGGCATTACATGCAAACTTTGGTCTTCCGATAGGTCTTCATGTCCAAATTGTGATGAACTGAATTTCATGAAAGTAACTCTAGGTCCAGCTAGGAGCAAAGTCCTCCTCTGTAATTATTACTGAAGATCAAACACAGACCTTCGACTTTGCTCTGTTGGAGCAAGACTTCTCACTTCACATATATCACCATCCACCTAAGGATTGCATAGGGACATAAAGGTTTAATGCTGATCGGTCCTAGGAAGGGGTCTTGCTGAATTATCTGCTTGTTGTCCATCACAGCATGATAAATGTCATTAACACTGAGAGAACCAGGGCCTGAGGTGTATTTTGTTGCAAACCTAAAACTATGGCTAAACCCAAGTTCTCATTCCTCAAGATCTTGGTGGGTAGGTTTCAAATTTTGACAGGAGGATGATGGAAGTACATGTGGATATAAATCCACGCAAAACTGGAGAAAATCTAAGAGTATCTGTGTCCCACCAGTCTTGGGTGGGAATGTCTGGTAGCTCAGTTGTTAAAATATCCAAAAAATGGGTCTAAGCATGGCTTAGCCTCTTGGTCCTGAGACTGTAAGAGCAAGAAGGACAAGAAATGGAGAAAATGGAAAATTGAGACAAAAGCCCTGGAGAAACTGGAATGAGAAGGGAAACCTAAGGCTTCCTAAGTAAACTTTAACTGAAGCAGAAGTAAAATCAGAGGCTTCCAGTAAAGGCAGTAACCATACAGCTATCAATAACTATGATAGCTTTGGGGCAGGAATTATGTCAGCGAATCTAAAATTTCCAATTTTCCAATCAATGGCATTACTTTTTTTTTTTTCTTTTTTTTTTTTTCATCTGTTGAAGAAAACACAATTAAAAAGCTAGAAAAATTACTTGGAAGGAAACATCTTTATCAAAAAGGAATTTATTTTGGAGAAATGCCAAAAAAAAAAAAAAAAGAAAAGAAAAGAAAAGAAAAAGAGGAAAACAAAAATTAAGATTGCCTGCAAACCAGCTGAAAGCCTTTGATGTAAGTGTAATTATTCTTGATATATTATCAGAGAGACCAAGTCCAGCTCTGATTTGCTAGTGTTTTTCATCTGAAGATCCCAACGTGCTTTATAGCCTCCCACTGCCTTCTTTCTTGTAGGAAAGCAGAAGAGAAATTTGTGACAGCTGAGTGCCTCGAGTCATACAGCCAACCAGTGACTGACAGAGCTACCAAGTGTCTTACCTCCCAGATGCAGTCTAAGTTATTAATTTTCTCATGTGAGTGCAGGCTGTAGCGAATGAGAACTATGAAGAAAATTGATTTCCAGCTCCCACCGCCTTCCAGAAGTGTTCCCCCCATTCTGTCAGTGGTCATCTGCCCCAAAGTCTCTCTCATTTCCACCCTACATATCTTGGTTGGCTCAGTCCTCTCTGCTCACTGCTGATTTAACTGCCTTCCATTGCACGGAGCATCGTAGCAACACTTTGCGTAGCCAGAGGTGGAAGTATTTAATGGGGAATGAGGTGGATGTTTCTGAAATGATAAGAATAATTGTAAAATCTGCAGTTATTTTTTGAAACTATCACTGGTAAACAGGTTACCAGCCAAGAGCATGAGACCTAAATAAACCATGCAGACATGGCCTGAAAGAAAGGCTTGAGGGAATTTTACCACATTCTTCAAACATTTTAAGAGATAACAGGCCACACCTGAACACAGTGGTTTCACAAGTGTTAACCAGAGCAAAGTGAGATAAAGTTTTACTCTCATGTTCGTATAGAAGGGCAATACTGCCAAAGTCTCTACCAAACCCACATTCTTCCCGCACCCGATCTGCTTTCATGTGCAGCTCACCCACACAGGGAAGGAAAAGCACCAAACATTTCCTTCTGGTCACCTGGAGAGAGACTGCCAAAATGATTGGACCTTGTTTAGCAGCTGTCCCTGATAGATTCATTCTGCTGGTGTACATTCATCCCTCCGTTCAGATCAACTACCTCTGTCGAAGCAGGTCTTACAGTGTAGTTTTTTGAAGGAACTGGTTATGCTGCTTAAGGCTTTGAGCTGCTCAGCACAGCAGGATTTTGGTGAGCAGCTTTGTGGCAGGAAGGGCAGTGGTGTCAGGTGAAACACAGAGCTCACCAAACAAGCCTGGAAATACAACTTTCCTCCTCCTCCTGTTCTCCCCCCTTTCCTATTTCAACACACAGAAACACCAGTTTTAACAGAGCCGACTTAGAAAGGCAGCAAGCATAGCAAGCATGAAGGTCTGAGTATTAATCTGGAAATAAGATGAATAAATAGCCTTGGGAGAATGCTTGCCTGCTATCTCTCCAGCCACAGCTCCTCACCTCTCTGGGGAATTGCTGCTCCAAGTACAAATCAGTTACTCCACTGAAATTATTTCCCTTCTCCATGGGCCAGGTTTCCAGGGCCCATGCCACCTCCTGAATCCACATCTGGAGCCATACCTGAAGAAGGAACCTGGGTGCCAGGCAGCACAGGGCCACCCTTCCCTCCAGTATGTCCCCAGAGTGGACAGCCAAGGACATAGGTCCCATTGCAGGATCTCAGTGTTCCCAGCCCAACGTGGACACAGACAGTGCCTATTTTCTCTTTAGTCTCTGTTTTCCTTTTGACTCCTCTGAGAGGTTCATCAAGTGGCTGAGGATCAGGCTGGGAGACAGACAATAGGAGAACAACCTTCAAGCCAGTGCCTTAAAAGAAAGTTTTGAGCTTCTGAGAATTAGGGTAATGGAAATACCTGCAATCAGACAGCTCCAGAGAGCAGCTGCTCAAGAGAAATCAAGGCTCAGAGGAGGGACTGGTGTCAACAATCCTATCATCAACAAGAGAATCCTTCTGAAACCGCTCATTCACCTCTGCAGGAAAACTGGTCCTCCAAAGCTTAGTGTGAAAGGAAAGGGAGGGTGGGGATGCTCTGTAGGTGAACCCAGGCATCCTTCCTGAGTGTGAGAGAAGCACCCATTCACTTCAAAGCCAGCCTTGCTTGCATCTTACTTTGAGAGGAGAGAGCCCCAAGGAAGCATCTTTAATTAGAGTGCTTCAGAGAGACATTCTATGCTGAGTGGAAAGGAGCAACAGGCCAGGAACTGGGGTCTGGTTGCTAATGCCAGTGTTACAATTAGTCATAATGGTACGTCTCGTATGGTACCAGAACCAATTGAGAAGGGATTGGGAAAAGTTACCATAAACATTTTGTAATGAACAATCTCCTGCCAGCCCCCAGGGAACCAAGGTGAGGTGGGAAACAAGTTGATCCCTAATAGGTTTTTTCCATCTCTGATTTCTGTGATGTGCCATACACAAAGCAAGGAGCAGCAGCTAAAATCAATGCACAGCCCAAGCTGAGCAGAGAGGTTTTAATCAATCTGAGAAGCTATTTATTGTGAGGATCCAACAAAGAGACAGATATTATCGCTAATACACATGAAACTGGAACATGGAAAACAAAAAAGGGGCATTGAGCTCTTGCTTTGAGGGGGCTGGAAAGCATACCTGTTGTTTCTCTCTTAGACTTAATAGTAGCATAGCAAGAGACGATAAATCAAGGAGGGAAGATTGGGGATGATTCAGTCCCAACTACTCATCAATGCCGAGTTTAGAACAGGAATGAATTTGCTTCCCTAAGCTTAGGAAGGAGAAGACAGCACAGCCCTTAAGATGAGTGATGTTTTCCATTGAGAGACCTGGGTGAAATATGGAGGAGATGCGAGCAGGTTAGCTTCTGGCTGGAAGGACAGTGTATGAGGGCAGATATTTGGGGCATGGAAGGAAGAGTAAATAAATATCTTATGTATCCATCTGAGCTGCAAGAGAGAATTGGCCATTATCTTTTCCTCAGTGGGGTTTTGAGAGACTGAAGCTTCAAGATATTTGCTACAAATGCACTTCTTCCAGAGAAAGACGCCCACTGTGTTTCTGTCCCATCCTGTGGGGGATTTGCCTGGCCCATTTGGACACTGGCCTTACAACAGCAAAACGTCTTCTGATTACTCTGACTCAACCAACGTAGAATTTCAGTGATCAGCATTCCTTGCACCAAGTGCCAGAAACAAGTTAAGACTCACTGTCAGTGTTCCATCTTATAACAGCAGTACTTTCAGGTTGGAGAAATAAAGAAAGGCCACACTGTCCTGCTGTGCCCTTATATTCACTTCAGCTTGCTGCATCAGAACGGGCAGCTGCATATAGAGGACAGAAATATATGGAAGACTGACCTTAACCCTAACCCTAACCTTGCTGGTAGACAGGTGGGCAGGAAGGAGAAGAGAGGTGCTTTAAAGGCTCACCTGGACATGCTTGGGGCAGATCCATCTCCTGTCTTTTTGGTCTGCTTTGGTGCCAAGCAGGACCTAAATGTTCCTTATACAAATAATGTAGGGAAAGTCATGTCTGGATTTCTTTTCATTAAAGACTGACAATGCGGAGCAACAGGAGCTGCTACCTTGCTGCCTTTCTGCCCTGTCCTGACTCCTGTCAGCATATATGTATTTCTCTGTCCTCATTTTCACTCCAAATCTTTCTCCAAAACTGTGGATTTGAGAAGAGAGCAGACTGAACGAGCACATGAGAACTGCAGAAAACCCAAACACAACAAAACAGTCATTAATCTCTCTTTAAGGTATCTTTTCCTCCATACCCTCCCCAAAACAGGAGCAAGGAGGAGGGAAGATCCCAGAAGAACAGCCTAACGATAAAAATATAAGTGCGGTTGCTAAAAGCCCAATCTATTTTCAAATGATGTGCTCTAATGGAATGTTGCTGTACATCTTTTGATGAGACAGGAGTCTATTTAAAAAGACAGGCGCTTTCGTATGTGCTTTTAAACCCCGTCTGTCAATTAGAACAACATCAAGGGTTCAGTGGCTGGGAAAAAAGATGACAGTAATGAAAAGCTGGGAGGGCAGCAGAAGAAAAGAAAGATAAAGACAAAAAAAAAAAAAGAAAAAAGAAAAAAGAAGACAGGAGGAAAAGAAAGAAATCTGTATTAAAGGAAAAAAAAATGGTAATGAAAGCAGAGCAGAATGAAGATTCACAAAGATTAGAGCAGAATAAAGATCCATGGAACAAGATTGCACTCATTTGTTCCCCTCAAATTATATATTCATTCATAACCAAGAAGGATGCTGAACACAGGGAAAGCAGCAAACACAATGCCTCTCAAAATCTGATTCTCTGCATTACTCAGCATCTCAAGAGCAGGGGAAGAAAATGGGGCTCAGCCCCTCCCTAGATGGATCCTGTGCTGGAGACTCTCCCTGCAGCCCCACTAAAGGTGCATGCAAATGCAAGGGGATAATTTAATCTCTGAGAGGCACTCGGACACCAAGGTGAGAAGCACTGCAGGGAAAAAGCACATGAGGAAATTTATAACTGGTATTAAGCGTAGGAGTGAGAGAGCAGTAAATAAGGCACTGGGCCACAAACTGAGCACAACAGGAAACAAACTGGGATGGTGCTCCTTGGAGAAGAGGTCAGGCAATACAATGTGGGTGGGCACAGTTTTGGGGGTGGCTGCAGTGCACAGACACCTCTGGGCATAAGGAGCAGCTCCTGCCATGCTAATGGTGCTTCTAAAACAGTTGTGAACATAGCAGTTCTATCATTAAAAAATAAAAATAACAAAAATAGTAAATCCCAGAAATTCCATCATTTAACACCGTTTTGCATCCCCCTCTCAGTCTTGGGTCACTGGCATGCTGAAAGCCTTTCGATCCAACACACTGACCTCTGTCATTTGGGCTAATGACAAAGATGGATAGCAGTAATAAGCTGCTCAGTCTGCCTGGGTAAGGACCACGGGGAGGTGGTACATACATGCTGCCTTTAAGCCAACTGCTGGCAGCCGTACCAGTGTGCTCCGTGAGCTCCATCGCCCCAGCACCCCAGTGCAGTACGATGGAATCCATCTTGCCTGCATGTTCTCATGGCCATGGCCGTACTGGTGGCTCTGTCCTCCTCCTTGAGCTATTGGTGGCTACGAGCTGAGATGTCTTCAAGGTGGTCACTGAGCTCATGCACTGGCTGTATGAGCTGTGCAAAGCACCGAACCCCATGCAGCACAGTACATACACATCACAGGTTTGGGATTGCACCCTGCTGCCTCTCATACACACCTGAGGCAATCTGTCTTGCAAGAAAAACAGAGTCCATAGAACAAGTTGCGTTTTCGCCTTTTGCATTGCAACAAATGAGAAGCACTTGCCAATAAGCAGTCCTGAGCTTTCACTCCTCTGTCTGGGATTTAGAGACTTCTGTTTAGTTAGTTTCTATGACTATACATTGTTTATCACCACAGTTGCAGTGAGCCTTTAAAAAGTCACAACATTTAACACACCCACTTTCTCGAGAATATAAATAAGTCTCTCTTCCCTCTTCCACTTTGCTGCCAGTGGAGCTATTCCCAAAAGCCAGGGCACTGTTTCTCTGGGTTTAATGGCAGCAGACCACAATGGCCCTGCAGGAAGCCATAAGGACACAGTAACCCAAAGGCTTGGGGAGGACACAAGGCAGAGTGCAGAGGCGGAGATTAAGCCGTTCAATCGGCATGATGAGGGAACCTCTCCTGGGTTGGACTGAACTGGACAAGCACACCTTGTTGAGCAAAGATGGGGGCTTTGCATGGCTTTACTCACACAGCATCTGGAGAAAGGCACTTGCAGTCTCTCTTTTGCTGCTATCTCACAGTTCCAATGTAATTAGCCTTCAGGGAGAAAGGTAATAAAAGGAATATGCTAATGTGAAATACTTTGTATTTTTATGCAGAATTGGCTGATGTATGGTAACTTGTTACCTTTCCTTGTATCTTTCTTACATACTTCAATCCTCTTTCTGCATAAAACTCTGCTTGTTCACCATGTGTCTTCTTAAAAAAACACTTTGCAAGTACTAGTCTTGCAAATATATTAATGGTGTTAAATATTAGGGCTGGGGTTTTCCCTGCCAGGCATGGGAACCAAGAGCCCCAAAGGCCCTTCTAACTAATTCCCTTACATCTGACTCCATATACTTAACAAAAACACTACCAGGAAACAATTAATGGCAGAGCTGGCTGCTGCAGAAAGCTCGCAGCCTTTTCTTAGACCTTAGCACCTGAAGGAAATCTTTCATGTTCACCAAAGGCTGTCCATCAGCCCTTATGTTCCAAGGTGCCCACTGCACTTGCAGAAAAATGAGCATGGCTTGATGAATGGAGACCAATCCCCACTTGTTGTCCCCATGACAGAGGCCACTGTCCCCATCCCTTGAGAACTGGGCTCTTTCTGCATAAGAGCTCAGGCTCATTGTGCTGGAGAGAAGGGGACCACATGGGGCTGGTTATGCCAGTGTGGGATGCCAATGTGTGGGGGTGATGGGCTTGGGATGCCCAGGAGAACAGGGCCTTTCTGTCATTGAGCTTTCCTTCCCACACAGACCAGGGGCACCCACTCTCCTACTGCAAAGCTGAGATTTTTTCTCCCTGCTTGGAGATAAATGCGACACAGGCCATGAGGTGCTCAGACACTCTGTCAGAGAGGACCACGTAAGTACCTCGGCAGAGTGGGTATGTTTAAGCAGCCACAGCTCAGATCTTCAGTCATCATTACCCAGAGAAACCAGCTGTTCTGCTATTTATGATCCCCCCCTTAAATCTACCCTCCCTATGACTCAACCCACAGCCTTTAAAGTGTGCAGTGTATTGACATTTATATAGTACATTTCATACACTTCCTCTCAAAGCTTTTTACAAAGCCATGAATTACATACCTGTCACCCACTGAATTCATTCATCCAAAAAAGAAGCAGTCATTACGCACTCGGCAATAAGCCTCATAACACCACCCGCCATTGAGTTTGTGTATGTGTGCACCAAAGAGATAAAGTTACTTTAATGCCATCTCTGCTACTAATGCAACAGAGAGCAAGGAAAGGGAAGAGGGGGAGGGGAGATGTGATGGGTGGGAAGACCCGGGTCTTTCTCCATACCTAGATGTGGAGATGTGGAATATATTTACTTCTTAAGAGGCTGCAGCTGCAGGGAAGTAATTACGTGAGAGGCAAGGTGCCTTCATTCTAGTCTATGGGGGTGATAATAAAACAATACTTTGCATTTGTTTTTCTCCATTCATTCTGGGATCCCAAAGCGCTTTTTAGACATTAATTAATTCTCATTTACAAAAAGAAAAAAGAAAAACAATACCACACTACTACTCTGGAGCAGTTCTCATTTTGGAGATGGAGGCACTGCTAGGATGAAGGTTAACGTTGAGGTAAAAGTTAGCTTAGGAATAACATACCACAGGGCTTACTCTTTTAGGGGGAAACTCAGGACACGGTCAAACAAATGGGGCCATTTGCAGGTGTTACCTGTTCTATAGTAATGGAAGCTTCGAGCTTCCATTACTCTCAAAAGTATTGAGAGGTTAATGATTCTCGTGTGCCCCGTTCTGATTTTTTTTTTTCTTTTTTAATCTAAGACTTTTAAGACATTAATCTTCCCAAATTCTCCTGAGATTTCTACCTCCAATGGACACAATCATCTCTGCTCATTGCAAGCAATGGCTTGTGCAAAAGTCACCACACCACGCTTGCATCAGAATCTCTGTGTTCTATTGACTTCCAGCTCTGAGCTTCCAAATACCATCATCCTTCTTTAGAGGACAATATGTCTCTTTATCTGAGAGAGCTGAGCAATCAAAACGCAGGGCTAAGTGAGAAAACATTTTGATTGTCAAAATCCAGTCCCATCCCTCAGTGGAAAGGGGCTAACCCTGTCTAGAGCATGTGAAAAAGTTAGGGATGGGGAGCAGCATATACCTTCAGCTCCATTCAGTGAGGCAGCTGATCAACGTACCAAACCAATCTTTAGAGTTTTATTTAATTAAGGAACAAATACTGAACAGTAGTAATGTGATAATCCTGGTCTCATTCAGCCTCTCCACTCTCAAAAAGATGCTAAAACCAGGCTGAAT
>JAPSGF010000109.1:0-156491 GCA_035772895.1 Perdix hodgsoniae | reverse complement strand
GCTAAGTAAAAGTATCCCCACATTCAACCCCCAGGCATACTCAAGGACATGAAAAATGTTGCTCCAGAAGATGAAAGAGTAGAAAATAAACTGTGGGAAAAGCAATCTGCTTCCATCCTCACCTATCCTGTTCAAAGAGATGGTAAGAGGAAAAGTGGTGTGTTTTTTTTTGCCTGGTATCACCATTGGTTAGGTATTACAGATGAGCAGGAACAGCTTTGCATTGCAAGACAGTCAGTCCTAAGAAATCCTGAGAAATCCACTGTAGAAATACTATCTGCTCAAGATTTCCAGTCCATTTCCTAGACTGTTTTGTCAGTGGTTGTCAGGGCATCCACAGTGGCTTCTCAGGAGAGCTGTGCTTTTTTGCTTGAGTACTGCCCAGGCCTCTTACCAATTTCTGCAGTCAACAATAATGAAGGTCATCCAGATTATGAAATGTTGAACATTTCTTGTAAGTAATGATGGCACCAAAATAGCAAGCCATCTTTGCATTTTCTGAATGTCTCTTTGCTTGGAACACAACCTGCCAAGCACTCTCCCAGCTCTGGTATCTTCCATGTGACACCACCACTCAGCCTAAATCAAAGCACCTATGAGGATTGATTAGACAGGCAATCCAGGAGAAGGTTTGGTGTACAGACAGGTAAATGAGAATATGCAGAGCCTTATTAACATCCCATCCTCTGTATCATTGCCTGCAGTGTGGTATCATCATTCATTTCTAAGGGATTTCTGCTCTGTGCCACTAGATGAAGCAACTATAGTTCATTCAAGGTCTTGCTGTGTTATACACTGATAGAGATTGTGTATAGTTACAGTGATGACAAGCCCCTTGTAGAGAAGTATCCTGTCTTGTTGGGTATGACTCAAGCCCAGGATTTGTAAATTCATTTGCAAACACTGTGTGGTTTCTCAACAAAAGCCTCTTACAAAATTCAAGTCATTAATTTATTAGCATTAGTATCATGTAAGCCCTCCTCCCTATCTTCCTCCAGGCTCTGACCAAAGTTGAATGGTGCAACACTAACATGCACAGTATGTTTAAAAGGCTGCAAAACTCCAAATGCCATCTTCTCCATTCTCAACCCAAAGACCCCTAGGGAACAAGCAGGATCCAAATCTCTGACCCTCATGTACATTCCAAAGCAGCAACAGTCTGTCTGTAGAAGTAGCTTTCCTCTGCCTGCACTCACAGAAAAGCACAAATGTGGAATTCTTTTGCCTCTGTGCACCAAATAACACTTCTCAATGGTGTTTTGGTGATTAAATACTTTCAAAATCTCTCAACAAATGGCAAAATAGAACATGGAACGACAAAGATGGCATTGCTTTAAATCTAGCTAGATTGCAGTTATTACAAAAAAAATATATTTTACATTTCTTTACAGCAAAGCATTGAGCAGGCTACTGCTGAGATTTTAAAAGCAATATGTTGGATTATATGCCTAATACCCACTAATTTAAATGAAAAATAGAGATAGGCATTTAAATCTCCTATATATTCCATCTCTCCCCAGCACAGACAGGCACAGACTCTCACACGCACACAGAAATCCCTTTGGCCACGTGGTGGTTTCTGTTGCGGAACTGCTGAGCTGGTTTTTTGGAAAGATCAAAGCATCGTTGCCAACTGGCAGTCAATAAGCATGAGTTCTCTAACTGGAAATGCAGGAAAAAAAGGAGAACACCTATGCCCTAAAAAGGACAGTACAGTTTCTTTGGGAGTCAAGATTTTGGGGTTGTTTGGACAGTTAACTGCTTGAGAGAGAAGGATTCACCATCCCATGTTTGGCCAGCCCACATCTCAGCCATGACCACAATTTCAGCCTTCACATCTGTGGTGGTGCCACTGGGGATTCCCCAAAGCCTATCTCACAGTTCAGGTCAGGCTAATTCAACCTGTAAGAACATTGCACGTCGAGTGCCGTGCAAAGGAGAAAGCTGCTGCGTGAGGCATGGTGTGTTGTAGATGAGGGCAGAGGGGGCTGAAAATTGTAGGAAATTTAAACCTGGTTCCAGTTCACAGTGATGTCAAACCACAGGAAATGAAAGCAGAAAGTGGAGATTTATGAAAAAAGTGGCAGGAGTCATTATTATGTGTGCTGTATTGATTGAAGAAGATCGTGTTGCCCCCAAATCGAAATGGCTTTTACGTGTTTGGGCCCATCCTGACAAAAACACTTTCTTCTCTGTTGATGAGGCCATGTTGCCATGGCGATGCGGGGCTGGATGCTTGGCAAAAGCACGTTTCGATAAGGCAGGTCTAATGGATATATTTTCACAACATTCACAGTTCCTTTCTGCTCATTTTCTCCTGAGCAGACTCGTCCACATCTTCCATTTTGCCACTTGATGAAAAAATATCTTTTTAATCTTTTAATTTAGCTTAGATTTCCCTTCCTCCAGCATCAGAGCTTGGCAATTAAACTACTTATCTGAGATGCTCCACACCAAGGCCAAGTGCCTGCTTTTCATTATCAGGTTGGGTGGTTTGTTTTCACTTTCCATCCTCCATGTCTGGACCTCCTTGCTTCTCGCAGTATGTTACAGATGCTGAGATATAGGGAGTGTAAAGTTTCATGCCCTTGCTACTGGAAGAGGCCTTGAGTTCATCTCTTCTCCAGGAGAGATTTTTTGAAATGCTGGGGCCATAAAGCAATATTACATTGGCTGGAGCACCCGCCAGACCCCGTGTTTTCCAAAACCATGGGTTCTGATGCAGTGCTAGCAAAAACAGAGAGAGTTAAACATTTTTTATACACAAATACATACATTGCCCCACAAAAACAAGTTATTTCATATCCTTGATTACCCAAAGTGTGACAGATAAATGGTGAGGAGGGAGCTTTTGCCTCTGTGACTTGGGTGCCTGTTGCATTTCCATGTGAACATCTTTCGCCCATTCTTTCTATTTCAGTATCTCTTGACCAGCTTCAGGAATCTGAGTTTCCTTTGCAGGAATAGCCAATAGGAACATTTGCTAGAAATAACGCTTACAGAAACATCCTATTTGAATGTGAAGAACATTTTGAAAAGATACTTTCAAATACAGAATTAAAAAAAAAAAAAACAAACAACAACAAAAAAAGCCCCACTCTATATTTATCCCACGTAATCTATTTATGCCATGTGGCCTCTGTGACCAATTAAAACTAGTCAGCCCTCTTTGAATTGGCAATACTATTAATGAAGTTCTGCTGAAGAAAAGAGCAGACCAAGGAGTATTTGCATCAGCAAAGAATTTCAAACAACCAATTAGCTGGAGAAATCAACACTGCAAGCATAAAAAATTCACAAACATTAAAAGAGGCAAAATTCATCCAATAAATTATTCATTATGAATTATTTGTCCAGTTTTCTTTAGATTTGGTTTCAGTTATTACTAATTAGTTATGGGGCCCTTTACTTACTAGGTCAGACTTGGTTGGGAAGTGGTGGAAAACCATTATCTCAAGCAGTGATTTAATGGCAGCTCCTGGGAGCTGGAACTCAAAGCTTGAATCACCAAGTGACTCTTACAAGCTCTCTTGTTCCAGCTGTCACCAACACAGCATGATTTTCAATGGTGACAGTCATCAAACAGTGCATTCATCTTTCCCTTCCCAAGTCACGACCGAGATACTGTTGGGTCAATATTTTGGAGTTGTCATTGTTCAGCGCATTCACTGAGTGCCCCAGGGACTGCAGCCTCCAGGGCTGTCAGTCAGACTTGCTGCAAAGCTTGGGATGTTTCTTTGTGCTTTTGTACATGCTAGTGGTCTTGGAAAAAGAAAACACAAAACGAGATTAAGTATCATAGGGTTCCTTGTTTCTTTGGCTTTGCCTCTATCTGGGCAGTATGTTGTATAAAAGGGCTTTGGCCCAGGACGTGGGCTGTGAGATGTGAGGCACATCCAGTAAAGGAATAATCATCCAATAAGCAAATTCATTTCATCACCTCATGCTTCAATTTTCCCATCCACAAGACACTGCTAATGATACTTCCCCTGCTCTAAGATCTTTGGATGAAGGGAACTGCATATGAGAAAAAATAGAAGAAAAGAAAAAAAAAAACCCACAGCATTAACTCTTTAACAAGGCTAATCCTCTTTGTCTGCTCTAACCACAGAAGCATGCAAAGTCTGGTGTTAGATGTGCTTCTGCAGTGCAGAAGAACTATAATTGGGAGCTCAGAAAGGTACAGGGGAGCAGAAGCAAAGACAGCCAGCAGCAGGAAATAGCTATAGTAGGAGAATAGATGAGGTGTAATCTCGTGGATCAGAATGCCCATCCCAAAGGTGGGACATCTTGAGGTCTACAGGACCATGGGTGGTGTAAAGGCAGTGGAGCAGGAGCACTTATTCCCCATGCTGCATGGTATAGAATGATTTGGTGGCAGTCAAGACACGGGGAGGAGTCTCATTCTGAGGAGAATTACAGGATACCCCTGCTTTAATCCATCCCTGGATAAATGACATGTTTTGCTTGGTTTTGAAGACTCGTGCACAGCTCTCTCGTAAGTAGCAGAAGTTTGCAGCTACATATATATGCCTAGCAGCGAGATAACACCAAAATTGAGAAGACATCCCGTTAACAGACCATTTGCATTTTCAAACAGCCACGTACAACCAGGGCTAAACACACCATTTATTTTGGTTACTTTGCTGATTATAGGACGGGAGCCTGAAAAGAAGGTCTGAGTACAATGAAGCCTTCCTTGTAGATTTTCTCTGTGGAGTTTCCACGTGGTCACGCTTCATTGACAAAATGAGTCCCAGGAAGGTTTATTCATTTTGCTGCTTATTGTTTTCTCTAACAGGTGCGATTGCTATAATTAGATCTGTACAGCAGCATTTTCTTGTTACTCGAATTCCTTCTGTCTCTCTCGGATGCTCCTGGCTATAGCACTACTGTGGCTGCTGCTTAGAGAAGGAGTGAAAATGAGTTGTTTTCTTTCCCTCCTTTTTCTTCATTCATCCACATTAAGCGAGGAGAAACATAGCCTCTGCCTCTCACAGATCATTTGCTCCTTTCCTTCCTTGGGCTCAAAAGAAGCTTTGGTGGCCATGGTGGATGGCTGGGCTGGATGAGCTTAGGAGACCTTTCCAACCTTAATGATTCTATGATTCTAAGGTGCCACCAAATGCCCTCACTCATAGCTGAGATAGGCATCTCCCTTGGAAGCACAGCGTGGACCAATAGTAGGAACACTCACAAGTGCACGGGAGCAGAGCAGGGGAGAGGCTGATGTCCAGCAGCTCAAGGGGTATTCACTAGATCTTTTGCTCATTTAGAGGCTGCTTGTCTGTCTTTGTAATATAACCCATCAAACAAGTGTTATAGGCAGTGCCTGTGTAAAATATTTGGAAATGTATGGTGCAATCAGTTTAACCAGCAACAATCGAGCTTTTCCCAAGGCCTCCACAAAGCATCTTCCTGCTCAAAAGCAGTAAGTCTGCACAGAAAACGGGAACACACAGCTTTTTTGGCACCATACTGAAGTGAGATATTTGCTCTCATTTTCTACCTCCATTATATGTGTAAATTCACATCATGCTGCAGAGTGGGGTCTTTCTGGGAACAACAGGGTTGCATTTTGGCAGCAGCCTCAAGGCCAGATCAGTTTGAGGCTATGAGAAGCAACAACGCTGAGAAAATGAGGCTCTCAAGATAACAAGCGAGGGGCATGCGCTGCTTTCAGTCAATCAAGACCAAATTCAGCCACGGAGCAATCAAGCTCAATTCAAACGACTTCTGCGTTATTATTGTTATTATTTATCACTTGAATTATTGGAGCACCTTGAGGAGGCAGCTGAAATGAGAGTGGAGAGGACTGGTGCTGTACAAAGGTATAATGAGAGCATGGCAGCCCAGGCAAGTACACAGGCTGCAGAGATGGGGCCAGTGACCAGCAGAAGAGAGGTGGGGCTGCAATTGGGCATTATCAAGATCAGCCTTGGCATGTTTTGAGTAGTCTACTCAGTACCCAGCAAGTTCAAGTCTCCCTCCGTAGCTGGTAAAGATAGAACTATAGCAGAGCTGTAGTCCAATATATGTCCTCTGTGGAGTTGAATGTTCCTTAGGGGTGAGCAGCATGGGGACATCAACCTCCTGGAGGGCAAGACAATAAACACAGAATCATAGAACCATAAAATTTGGAAGCCATCAACCCATCCCCACCATGCCCACCAACCATGGCCCTCAGCATCTCCACGGTTCTTAAACACCTTCAAGGATGGTGACTCTACCACCTCTCTGGGCAGCCTGTTCTAAGGTGTCACTCCTGAGGATCAGTTTTTTCCTCATATCCAACCTGAACCTCCCCTGGCACAACTTGAGGACATTGCCTCTCATCCTATCGCCGTCACTTTGTAGAAAAGGCTAATCTCCCACCTCATCACCACCTCCTTACAGGGAGCAGTAGAGAGCGATAAGGTCTCCCCTGAGCTTCCTCTTCTTCAGACAGAATCATTCCAGTTCTCTCAGCCACTCCCCATAAGATTTGTGCTCCGTATCCTTCACAGCTCTATTGCCCTTCTCTGGACATGCTCTAAGGCCTTAATTTCTTCCTTGTAGCGAGGGGCCCAAAACTGAACATAGTACACCATCCCAAGCTCAGTGCAAGCTGGTAGCCTTCACAGCCCTTATACACAAACCACTTGTTTCCATCCAGTATCCTACATTCACAGGATGTAGGATATTCCTATCATGCTCCACCAGCCCCTCATCTTTGCCATTGTTCGGCTTCAGACTGACATATCTCAATAAACTCATTGTCTGCTGTGTTCCTGACCCAGAGCTTTCCCCAGCACCCACCCCTCTCAGTGCTGAAGCCAAGGATCCTTTGGCACACGGACTAGGGTCTGTCCAAATGAGCAGGAGTCAAGTCCCTTCCACCTACCTGGCTGTCTTGTGCACACCAGCCATCATCTGTAAGTAATATGCTAGACATGTTTCTTTTTTCAGTTAAAAAAAAAAAAAAAAGTAATTTATTTTCTAATTACAAAAGAATATAGGGAAAAAAAGAAAGAAAGAAAAGAAAAGAAATTATGACTACCAGATGGCAAATCACCATTTAGCAGGAGCAGGCAAAAAGAAGACTCAGTCAATCACGGGGTAAGTGATAAGACACCAGACTGAACCACTGAAAAGAAAGGCAGCTCATTACACAAAGCACTAAATTATTCTTCCTGGGACTTCTCCTCCTTCTTTCCCCCTTCTATTTTTTATTCTGAGCCATAAAGCAAGTAATTCCACTGAGACCCTCTTTTAAATGATTAACATTTCCATTTTAACTTTTGTTTTTGATTGTGTCCCTGCCATTAATCTTTCTGTCTTTTCATGCACCCCGCTGTTCAACCTCATCTTCTATCTTTCCCTTTTGCTGGCCCATCTTTCCCCACCACCAAAATTAGCCTTTTGCTTGGGGGGGGGGGGGATCAGGCCAAGGCTGGGGCTCCACTCCATGAGACATCATCTGAGACCTGGCAGCACTGCAGCCAGCCAAAGGTGCTCCATCCCTCCAACAAGGCATCTAGCTGAGATGAGCACCTTGTATGTGCTTACGTATCTGCTTGGAGGCAGTTTAAAAATCCCAAGTAAAGTGATAATCCTGAGATAAACCTGGCCAGCAATCCCTGCCTGACTGTGATGGGAGCTGATGATATCCATGGCCAGTTGAGAGCTATTTCTGGCTCTGTTCCCTTCCAACAAGCAGCAAATTCATCACTTGCACGGCTCTGAAAAGTTTTGGGCAGCACAGTGCCTTCAGCCAGGAACACAGTGGTGTCTGCTGCTGCTGTTGTTGTGCCAGGGGAGGTTCAGGTTGGATATAAGGAAAAAAATTTCTTCTCTAAAAGTGCAAAGGCACTGGCAGGGAGTGGTGGGGTCACCATCCCTGGAGGTTTTCAAGAGCTGTGGAGATGTGGCACTGAGGGACATGGTTATGGGCATGGTGGAGAGGGATAATGTATGGGAACTGCTGAGCCACAGCCTGAACCACTGATTGAACACCTGGAGGAAAGACCCAGTCAGCCCTGGGAACACAAGTGAAGGTAATTCACCTGTGATACCAGAAGGGGTGGAGCCTGGCTCTACTCCTCTTAGACCTCATTTAAGGGCTGGCAGCCACTGGGAAAAGATTTTTAAAACTCCACACTCCTCTGTGGAGTTTTAACATGAGCCTAGATCTTCAGAGAGAGGTGAGCATTCTTCTTTCTGTAGCATCTTCTCATTGTGCTGTTACTGGTAGACAATTGGACTTGGTGATCTGGAGGACTTTTCCAACCTTAATGATTCTGTTCCCTATGCTGCTGTCTAAGGAACATGGATGCAGGAGTGGCACTGGGCAGCAGATGGTAGGATATGTGCTTCTCTGCAGATATCTGTAAACTAGGTAATGGGGGGAGCACTGGTTATTCACCAGTGACACCATCTGTTTTGTCACTGGTCCCAAAGAGATGTAGGTCACACCACAGGTGGCACCTCTTTGAAGTTACAGGTGTTCTGTCTGTGCTGCACCCAACAACAACCAGGGACAGCAATGTCATGGGGCCAGAGGCAGACTCTGCATTCTGCCTCATCCCTCAAGCTTTTCTCAACCAGGGAGTCCATGATGGAAGCCATCTCCCTAGCAAGATGTTGTGTTTCTGCAGATGCCCTCTACCTCCATTTCGCAGAGGAAGCCTGAGAGGTGCAGGCACTGGCACCAGCAGCAGGAGGAACAGCCCTGTGTTTCTCTAGTGAGGTGAAATTTGAAGCTGAGGGTTTTGTGAGTGCATAAATCCCTTCCTACTATGCACTTTCTTGCCCTGTTGGCATTTATGGCTTGTTGATGTGTTTGAGGAGCATTAAGCAAAATACAGATAGCCTGGCATTTTATTACTCATATTTCTCTGCTCTTAATGACTGAGTGGAGCACAACTTGCTAATGAACTAGGCTGAAATGAATGCATTTGTGGCACTAATTGAAATACACCCAAGGTCTGGCTTTCAAAAAAGGAGCAAAATCTCCAGTGCTCTCAAAAGAGCCTTTTTTTCCTTTAACCCCTTCCTTCCTGCTGCTTTTTGCTGCAGCTGCATCTGGGTGCAATAGAACATGGCAGCTTATGCCTACAGTAACCAGGGGCTTGGGGTGCAAGGTGCTGGGAAAAGGGCTTAGTGGTGCTCCTCACCGTGCCTGTAAAAGCAGCTTAATGGGTACAGCACAGCCTTCAGGTGATAGAGGGTGTGGAGTGGTGAAGAGGTGGATCTGGAAGTGTGTGGCTGGAGGGAGGTCAGGCTCTTCCTAGCTTGTAGGCTGCACGTATCCATGAGGAGACTGGTAATTGTGTGATGCAGGTTGGTGTTTTCTAGAAGCTATGTAGGCAAAAAAGGAGGTTTTGGTTGATACATGAAGTACTTTTAGCAAAATAGGGAGAGTGTTAGCTTTTAGCAGTGCAGGGACACAGCTTAATTGTAGCTGCTTACAAACATGGATGCTTGCTTGTCAATAAAAACCAAATCTTGCACTTGAAGAGAAAACAAATTAAAATTAATTAATCAGTGGAAAACACTTCATTTGAACTGGGAAAAGCAGATGCAACTAGCAAGTCTAGGTGGACAAACAAGATAATCAAATCAATACCCCCACTTTTCTGACTGGCTCACAGCCACAGGCTACAAAGTGAGAGCAGGCATGTGGATCCACTTCATTTCTATTAGGTATCAGCTGGTTCTGTAATTAAGTGGAATTTGAGCCTGCTGGGGGATTTATTGCCCTGTCCCTGGGTGGATCTGCCTCTGTGAGGGCGGTAGCTCATCTGTGCTGCTGGTATTCCTAGCACTCCTCTTGCTTCTGCACGTATCTCTTTCTTTCTCTCCTACCCAATGCAGAGCTTGTTGCGAAGTGTAAATTGGAGAAGGGTGGTGGATGCTGGAGAGAAAAACCCAGTCCATTGCTGTAGTTAGTAATCAGTGCAATTGTCAACAGGAATAGCTGTAAATTAGTAGGGCCAGGTGTAAGGTTTAGTTAATAATGCTCTAATTGAGACTAGATTAGTATGTCTTGACACGGGCAGGAATGGGAAATGCTTTTATTTCTGTTTTTTGTTGCTGTTGACAATTTAAGTATGTTTCTTAGATTTTACAGATGACAGCTACGTTGCTTGTATGCTGAAATGGTGTGCTCTCTGTGGGGATGTCAAACTCAGGTTGGATATCAAGAAAAAGTTCTCAGAGTGGTAATGCATTGGCACCACTGCCCAGGGAGTGGTGCTGGAGTCACCATCCCTGGAGGTGTTCAAGAACTGTGGAGATGTGGCACTGAGGGATGTAGCTGTGGGCATGGTGGGGGTGGGTTGGGATTGAATGGAATGATCCAAGTGATTTTTCCTAACCTTTATGATTCTGTGGTTCTCATCCATACAACCCCAGCAGTGCACCTGTTCCTGGGGGCTGGAAGCAATGTTGCTTTTAATTGGCTAATGCTGCCCTATAAAACTTGAGCTTTAAGACTCAGAAACCTGATAGCAGTTTGGACTTCCCTTGGAAATCACCAGAGATGGCCCAAGAGCATCTAAAAGGAAGAGAGTGTAAGTTCTGTTTTCTTTAATTGAATTTTTAATTATTATTTGATATTTGCTCTCTGCAAGAAGAAGCTAACTTTGTCCTCGGCCTGGCTAGAAGCTGAGGAGAAGGCTTATAAATATTCATTTGAAACTGTTGCAAATTAATTTCACTGCAGTTCTTTGTGGTTTTGCTTCTCACGAGCATTCAAGTGATTGCCTTTTGGTGTAAGGGGTGGTAAACAGAAAAGGCAATTTAAAAAAAAAAAGTGTAGCAAATATTTGCCAAAAATAATAAAGAGAAGTTATTCACTTAACTTACAAGCAGATTCAGATCAGAGCAGGAAGAACTGCTGTCACCCTACTGGGACCATCCAATATGCTGCATCACCTGCGTATCCAAGTTGGTCACACTGCACATTTCAAGCAGCAGAAATGACTCAGAAGTCAAACAAATGGCTTGGAAATTCACAGGGAAACTTTAACCAAAAAAAAAGGGAAATTGAGCAGCAGAACTGCAGCAGTTCTTCCTCAATTTTGCTGGTGAAAGCTCAGCTTTTCTCTGTTGTCTATCTTTTTTTTTTTTTTTGCTGCTTTTTAGTTACACTTCAAGCTTTTTGTTTAGGCAGCTGAAATATGTATTTCACCTGCAGTATTTCTTATTCCAGAGGTGAATGTGGAATCTGTTTTGAGACTGGGGAAAAAAAAATAAAATCACTATTGCTGTGAGATTTGGGGTCTTTCTACTATACCAAAAGCTTATGAAAGAAGAAAAGTTGAGTCCTGTTGATCAGGTTTGCATACATGTGTTTGCATTCACATCTTTAATGTTCATTGCAATGGTTCTGTTCCCTCCTCCCCCCCTGCTTCCTCCACCCAAGGTCTAATTAAAACAAGAGTGTACTTGGCTGCTTTTTGGTCTGTTTCATCTGCTGATATTTTTTTTTGTTAAATCCACCAAGGAAATCTCCTGAAGGCTTTGAAGTCTTGGGGCGTGTGAATAAAGATGTTACAATGCCAGACTTAGGGCTTCTTTAATGAGGACAGAAGGTTTGATGTCAGGGCACTTCAGTGCCCAAAGGAAAGAGACGCATTCCAACAAGCTCCCTTTCTCACTTTGTTTTTTGTATCCTTGTTGCAAAGGCTGAAGTTATTTTCCTCTCCTCTATCTCTATTCTTTTTCCATCCTTCAATTGGGAAGGGGGAAAATGAAGAGGAAATGCATTTCCATAGACTCATAGAACGACCTGAGCAACAACCAGGGACACCCACAGCTCCATCATGTGCTCAGACCTTGGCTGTCTGCAGGGATGGGATACCACACCTCTCTAGGCAGCCTGTGCCAGTGCCCAGTTCTACGAATCTCATAATTATTCATATCAATATTTCTTTATCTTGTTTTATCTCAATGCCCTACCCAGACTTCTGCTTCCCCCTTTCCCATCTGGGCCAGTGTAACATGCCTGCTTTCTCCATCTGCCTTCCACTTATCTCCTAAGTTCTGACTTAGGGAAGGAAAGCTTGCTTTAGCAAGACATGAGTGAGCCTATGGGAACAGTAGGATGTCATTAAGGCAGAGCTGGGTGTTCTTGTGCCAGTGTCACTTTTTGGTTGGAGAAAACTTCCACGTTTCTGGGGAAGAGGTGTTTCCTACATGTGGGATGTGCCTGTCAGAGCCAGGCATCTGCTTCCCTTTGAGGTGTGCAATTCTCTGAGAGAACATCATGTTGTCAAAAGTTTGTGCCTGCATGAGAGATCAGGAGGAGTACTTCCTTTTCCTAACAGAGAAATAAAAGTTTGGGGCAAAGCTGTAAATCCAACCCAGTGGCAGCAGAAACCAATTTAGCTCCTAAGGATACAGTCTGTGTACTTCTTCATTAAGCTCAAGCATAGCTGGAGCTTTTGCTTCAAACCTCAGAATTTCAAGCTCAGCATGAGTCAGTTCCAAAGTGCTGAAATATTTAAGCTTTATTTTTGTTGTTGTTTTGTTTTTTTTCCTTCACTCAGGAACTGGATTTATTGACACCAAATGAGCTGTATGATTTCTAAGAAAATCCTGATGTTTGGTGTTGGTAGTGATGACAATGATTGTTTAAAATTAAGCTCTTTTCATTGACTGGCCACACCTACTTAGTGCTAAATAAGACACAATTTTTCTTCTCCATCAGGATTTCTGCTCAAAGCCTGTAGCCTTCTTACTTCATTGGGTAATGCTAATGCATTTTAATAGGGACATGGGTATGCACTCACGTCATTAGTTTGTACTTTGATGCAATTGTCCAGGCTTGTAGGCTGCTGGGAGATGGCTGGAGGAGAGAGAAGTGCCAGGCTGTAAAATACATGAGCAGGTACAAAGATGAGTGCTCTTATAGCAAGGAGAATGTGAATGCTTTTGCTTTGCAACTTTGCAAAGAGTTGTCAGCCCTTCCCTTCCAAACAAATCATGGTTCATTGCTTGGTTGTTGGCTTTTTGACAGTTTTTTAAACAAAGTGTATAGCCCCGTGTGATTCACTCTAAGAGTGTATATTCTCAGGTGGAAACTTGTGCTGAAAATTACAAGATTTCTCAGCCTCCTATTTACTGAGCAAACTTGCTGCAGCAGTCAAAGGTGCCCACTGTTGCCCTGATGGAGAATGAGCATGGATCTAGGCAGGGCAGAAGCTGTTCTGGAGTTGCTGCAGAAGTTCTGCTTGGGCTTCAGTTCTCAAGTGAAACCCCTCACTGTCTATTGAGCTCCACACCTGTAGTGATCTGATCTTAGACCAGGGCCTGACTTAGTGCTCAAGACTGTATATTCAGCAGTGTTGTTTGCTCAGGGGCTGTCTGTTTTTAAGTAAGCATGAAGTAGGAGAGTATAAGAGCATTGGTTACCTTCTACTTGTATATATTTTCTAAATCCTTTCCCAGAGAACCTCAAAAACATATTCTGTAAACCCAGTAAAATCCTAAAGAAGCACAGGGCCAAACCCCAATATCCCAGAGACTGCCTGACTTGGTCTCTGGACATGACCAGTCTTTGAATTGGAGGGCACTTGTCTGGATCCCTACCACTATTATACCAAAAGCATCATTTCCACAGTCAGAGGATTAAGCCCTGCTCAGGTTTAAGGTCTCCTGCTCCCCCTGTCTGCATTAAGCCATCTGGTTTGTGTGCCACTGACCTTTGTCAGTTCGCATTAATTCGCAGGGGTTGATGAAAGAGTTCCAAGCTGCAGAGCTATGAGTCACTGCTGGGAGATAGATGGGTAATGAAAAAGCTGTTCCATTTTGTTTTGAATTCCAGATCTTCACAAATAAATCTGTTTGGATCCAATATCAGACTTCTATAAAATTCCCTTCCTATTACGCTAATCTGTTTGCTGGCGTCTTGAACTCCACAGCTCAGCCACCAGCTGCAGGATGGGATTCTGTATCACCTTCTTCATCACTGTGTGCTATCCTCCTTCATTTTCCATGTGCTCCTGAACACTTGAGCATCTTTCCCAAAAATTGCCCTCTGTACGAGCATTCCCCTCCCTGTCTTACAGTAAACCCAAGCAGCTCAGTGTCTCTGCATCAGTGCGCATCAATGCATCTAGCCAAAATGTGTTAGCAACAGGCATATTGTGCACAACCAGGCCAGGCAGCTGGGGATGCATCCAGCACTGTGTAGTAGCCTTTTCACACATGGAGCCCAGGTCACTGCAGTAGCACAAATGCCATCCAACAGCCCCAGTCTGGTTTGCTGAACATCAAGGGGCCTGTTGGTATTCACAGAAAAATACCCACATTTTCTCCAATTCATTCTGGAAAGTATTTTCTTTCCTGCTTTGTTGGTTCGGTGATTGTTCAGTTTACTCTGCTGTTCTGTCGGGCAGCTAAAGAGGTAAAGGGTTTCCATGTGACCAGGTCCATGCCATTCAGAAAGAATAATAAATCATTGCAGTAAGCGGTATGCTAGCTCTCCTCCATGGGGAGGTTAGCCATTTGAGCTTGACTTTGTGAATAGCATTCCTGGAGGCTAGGAACACTTTCCAATGAAAGGCTTCCCTCTTCTGGACTGTGAGCTTGGAAAATGCCATTTGGTATGCTTCCCATCTCAGCTCCTTCTGCTGTCCTTTGTGCCTTCTCGAAGCATTACTCCAGGGAGAGATAGGAGAGCTGCACCTCTTGGCTGGATCTGCAGAGACGCACAATCGCAGTGCATCAGCTTAGGTGTCAGAGATATGGATGGGCGGTCAGAGGTCAGGGTACCCCAGGGGACTGACCTGCGACCTCTGTTATTAGAACCGATGTAAATGTAAGCAGCCTTGATTGCATCATTTGTAATTAGTCAACAAAATTGACATGAAAGTAAATAATAGGAAAGTGTTTAAATGAGATGGGAAAAGCTGAGTTACTCAGGGCTGGCTGTGCTGCTACCTTCCTTCTTCTTTGCTTCTCTGTTAGCAATTAGTTTTAAGGAGGATAGCCTAGTGCCTAAGGCTGCAATACTCCCACATGCTTGCTTCTACTGTGGTTAACTGTGTTGCCATCTTTGCTCTGGGAAGGATAGTTGCTGGAGTGGTATCTGGGGACTGGAACAGTCTGCCCACAGAGGTGGTGGAGTCACTGTCCCTGGAAGTGTTCAAGGCATGTTTTGGTGTATTCAGGGACATGGTTAGTAGGCAGTAATGGTGGTAGGTGGACTGGTGGATTAGATGATCTTAAAGGTCTTCTCCAACCTTAAGGAGTCTATAATTTTGATCCACAATTTGTATCTTGCACTGAATGTCTCTCTGGAGGTAGAGGGATGTGGCAAAGACAACAAAGAATCTTCACACCAAGCACACACGTATCAGGAGATGGAACATAAGGGCGATGGTTAAGGCATCCAAAGGTTCTTCCTCCAATATTTGTGCATTTCTGATGACAGGGTTGCACGTGCAACCTTTGTCATCTGCAATGGGGACAGTGAGGAGAGCATTCAGCTCAAACTGCATTTGAACAGACATTCAGATCTCAGACCAAAGCACACCTGCTGGGTTTCCTAACACAGCATAGATGCATCCCAGCTTAGATCTCCCCGTTCTTCCCTGGATCTATAAAGCAGGTGAAGGAGAAACGTTTGCCAGACTTTGAAGTATGTGGAGCAAACCGCAGCAGTGCCTCTTGCATGTCAATAATCCAGTGCAACTGAAACCACTGCATCTTCTCTGTAGGTGAGCACTTTCAAAGCAGCCACAGACCTTAGAGCAGTGAGAATTTGTCCCTGAGGAGGATTTCAGTGACCACAGGTTGTCCTTTAGTGGAGCGTACAACTGAGTGTCCATTTGCCAAATTGTCCAGCACAAGCTTCTTAGAGATGATGATGCTGGGATCAGGTGGGCTGGCAGAAATGGTGCATGCTCAGCGAAATTCAGCATCCCTTTTTCCCCTATAGAAATTACTGCCATTTGAAGTACCCACCAGTGGCACTGTGAGCCAGACCAGCTGTGCCTGCTTAATTAACTCAATGCTCAGATGAGGTCGATTCACAGGAACAGGGTGGAGGAGATGCATCAAATAAGGTTTCCACTTTTTTTTTTTCCCTAACTTTGCTACTCTGAAGAATTTTGACCAACATCTTCCCAAAGGACCCCATGGATAACATAGGAAGGCTTAAGAGATTTACCCTCTTGTGCAACCTCAAAGCAAGCGTTGTACTGACATTAGCATCTGTGTGAGGAGTAAACAAGAAAGCTCACACAGCTCTCAGCAGTGAGTTTCAGCAAGCATCCCGATGAGGTTGCTTTGTGTTGGAAAGGATAGCAGAGCCATAAAGCACCCGTTTAGCTCTGCATTGTGTTGGATTGCTACTCATGCCTTAGCTTTCTGGCCTAGAAATACTCAAAAGCAAATGCAGTATACATTGCTTCCACTGTGTGTGTTTCCTTCCACACAGCATGACCGGTTTCCCCTTCTTCATCTTGGCCCTGTTTAGCACATCTCATGCCAGAGGCTGACCCAGCTGAAATCCGCATTTCCAGCTCTGTAGAGAGAATTGCACATCTTTGGCTTTTTTTTTTTGTTGCTACTGCCTTTTCAGGAGCAGGATACCTTAAAAATTATTGTGTTCTTAAAACCTTACTAAGCCCTAAGTGATGAGCAATGACCCATGAAGGTCAAAGCAGCAATGATTCTTGGAGGATGTTCTACTTGATGGAGCCAGTTATTCCCCTGACACACAGCACAAGAGTTGGATTGCCTTCCATACAGCAAACATGCACGTTGCCAGATCACAGTCTTGATTATATCTATATCAACCTGCTTAAAATACCATTGGCTGCAATTGAAGTACAGACATGGACCAGATGCTGCAAGCTGTGCCTGATAGTTCCCGCTTCCAACACAGAACTACTTCTGCTTCAAAACTTACCCTTCGTCTTCCTCTTCTCTCTTTCTGACATCCTCTGTGAATGAAAACAATACATTTTCTGCTAACTTTTTTTCATTGTTGTTTTCCTCTAACTTGCCTGCAACTTCTGATGGTCTGGTTCAGGCCTACCCCATTGCACTATCATTCCCTTAAATCTAAAAGCAGGATGCTCATTTCAGCACATCTGTCACTTGGCCTTTTCTCTCTCTGAGAATCAAATAAGCAATATCCCACATTCCTCCTCCTCTAGTGAGCAGAGCTTCTGATGCTTGGCCTGGGGTTAATTGTAGGGCTAACCAAGTCATGAAAAAAATATTCTGGGAAAATGCAGAAGATTTCTTGCTTGGTTGGATCAAGCAATCTTCCTTGTTTAAATTCACTGTCACAGAACAGCCAAGCAGATCTCTCTATCACAAGATACAATTCTCCTTCCTTACAACTTCAGACCACAAAAGACACACACTTTGCTCTGGCCCTTTCAGGAAGTTGACTCAACTTGCCCTTTGTTCCAATGGTGAGTCAGGGGAGGCCAGTCAGCAAGATCCAGAGCATTTCTGCACTGGCTGTAGTTTGTCAGCTCAGATTGTAAATGCACCCTCAGAAGGGGCAAAAAGCTATTTCCTTCTTTATCGCCTCCATCTTGCTGATGATCATTTGAGCTGAAAGGAACCCTTGAAGACCATCTGGTCCCACTGCCCTGCAATCAACAGGGACACCTACAGCTCCATCAGGTGCTCTGAGCCCATCCAGCCTGACCTTGGCTGCCTTCAGGGATGGGGCACCACCACCTCTCTGGGCAACTGTAACAATCAGAAAGATCAACACAATAGAACACTGTTACAGGAGATATAATTACAAGGGAACCAGCATGATAGAAAGTTATTACAAAGCAAACATGCTCACCTGTCTCTGAAGACCGAGAGATCCTTTCCCAGTGGCCATCAGCCCTTAAATGAGGTCTAGGAGAGGTGCAGCCAGGCTCCACCCTTCCTGTCACACAGCTGAATTGCCTTCACCTGTGCTCCCAGGGCTGACTGGGTCCTTTCCCAGGTGCTCAATCAGTGGTTCAAGCCGTGACCCAGCAGTTACCATACAGCAACCTGTGCCAGAGCCTCAGTGCCTTTATTGTAAAAAAAAAAAAACCAAAAAAAAAACCAAAAAAACAACAAAAAAAAAAACCAAAACCAAAATTCTTCCTTATATCCAGTCTGAATCTCCACTCTTTCAGCTTGAAATCATCAAAGTGATGGAGCAGGAAACTGCAGCCAGAGATTTGTCAGTGCTTCTGGCCCAGTAAGGTACCCTGAAAAATCCAGTTAAAGACTAAATCTGATGGAGCATCCCTTACTGCCCAACTACTCTCTGAAATCCCATTACTGCCTTCTGACATCTTCCCTATAGGAGAACTGTTCTGACTTTTCTCCCCCTCATTCCTGTTCACCCAGCCCACGCCTTCACCCATCCTTGAGGAGGATGCTCCTTGCAGGAGGGGGGGATCCCCTGTTGTGTCTTACAGGTACATGTGGGCCAGTACGCTCCAATGGGAGAATCAGTGAACACAGTTTTAAGCAGAGGGTATGTTAGAGGGAAGGAAAAACAAGGGGATCAATAACAACACCGCTGAATTTTGGCATCCTGATGCTGTAATGGCCCTGAGGGCTCATGGCAAGGCCCCTGCATGTGCTGCTGAGCTGCTGGCACAGTGTGGAGCCCAGCTGCCCTAAGGTGTTTGCACACAGTGGGGCAAAGTCCCCTTGCAAAGCACAGAAAATGCTAGAGAGCTACTCCTCTTCACAATGACTTCATTTTTAAAGGTCATGTAATAGGAGCTGATCCTTCACATCAGCTCATTTAAACCTCCTGCTCCTCATCAGCTGTTGGTGAAGAGATGGCCAGACCCATCCTTTACCTTATCCCCCATTCTGATATACTGCCGGACACTGCAGTGCAGGGAGGGCTCTCTTCTAGGGAGCAGGGTCGATGTTGGGGTTTCAAACTGCTTTATAAACTTCTGAGTTAAAAGCCATTGGAGGAATGTAAAATATTAGTGGTATTTTAAGAAAGTGTGTGGGTGTGTAGACACAATTAATTTTCCTTTTTATAGGCCTACGTGGAATATCTCCACCTCCAAGGAAGATGTGTAGGACTGTGCATTGCTGGCACCCCAGAGCAGGGCATTGTTAACAGAAAACGCCATTGAAATTAACAGTGTGGTCAGGCAGTGTCATCCCAATAAATGATCACACGTGTGGGAGGCGTCAGACTGAGAGCCTCTCTGTCCTTCCCAGGCTGAAGCAGCTCGTTCTTCCTCGTTAAACGCACACGGTAGCAGTCGTAAGGGATTTTTGTCACGTTAGTCCCCTAAGATCAGAGAGGAGCTGATGCGACTGCGTAGGATTAAACAGCAGAGGGAATGCGCACTCGCGTACATGCAGGCAGCGTCTGCTCTCGTGCTATGTATTGTTATTGACACACTGCACCTTAATGGCTATAATGTCAATGGGCACTTTGGGACCTTTACTTGTGGATTATTAATGCATTAGTCCATAGCTTTTATGGGTTATCGTGTCAAGAGTGGTAGGAGTGGATGCCTGCAGTATATGGGCAGAATAAAGATATTTCTTAATCAGAGCTGTGTACATAGCACTGCTGTGTGCTAAACCTTGTAAGTCCCATTTGCTTCTGTGCTGTACCTGCTCCCAGCATGGAAACAATGACACCAGTGAGGAAAAGGGTCTGGAAAAGCACTCCGGGGAAAGGAAGAGAGCTCATGCCGTAATGAGGCAGTTGCGCATTGCTGTCCCAGGCTGGGGGAAATTATTTCCTGATACCCTGCAGCATGAAGATTAATAGGCTCTTTATTTTATTGTTAGGAAGTGCAGGTGCTGCTTTTATTTATATAGACGTGCGCTGCTCTCTTGGCTGCAGGCTCAGCCCAGAACGAGCCCTCCCATAGGATTTTGGGGAGAGGAACTTTCTCACGCTGTTCCTGCCCAAAGCCAATGTCACGCCGCATTTGAATGCGTGTCCTTCTGAATATGATGGAAATTACAGGTGCTCGAGGGCTGGATCCTGCTATTTTAAGGGGCCTTTTTAAACACAGCATGGTTTGCAAGGGAGAGTGATGCCTGGGTGCAAGAGGTCTCTTTTTGGTACATTGAGTATGTATGAGGGCTGCTCCAAAAGTAATGCCTCTCATTTCATTTCATTATGTTGACCCATAATGTCACAGGCGGATGTTGGTGATACGGCAGCAGAGGTTGAACCTTCCCACCAATATTCTCTTACATGTTGTTGCCTTGAGATAAGTGGCAGCAGAGTCTGACAAAATGGAGTCTGATGTGGAAGTGCACACATGAAGCAAAGGTGTGTCACTGCATTCCTCAGTGTGGAAAAAATGGCACCCATTGTTATTCATTGACACTGAAAGTTTATGAAGACCAAACAGTGGATGTGAGCACAATGAGACAGTGGGTGGTGCAGTTCAGCTCTGGAAAGATGAGTCGTGTTCCTGACAGCCATGCAGATTTCTTTGAGCATGGCATGCAAGATCTCATTCATCATCAGTGAAAATACATAGCTAATGGGGATGACTATGTTGAAAAATATTATTTTGTGGCTGAGAATTTGCTCTACCAAATAGCGTTACTGTGCTCTTTGTACCTGCTGTAATTTTTATGGAAATAAATTGGAGGCAGTACTTTCGGAGCAACCTACATGTATTTGCAAAGCCTTGTTGGACAAAATGCGGTGTTTAAAGCTGCAGATGAAGAAGTATAATGTGCTAAGGCTCTGTGAAAGGAGCCCTGATGTGCTAAGTGGAGCAGAAGGACAGAGACCCACCAGCAGGGAGGGGACCGGGACACACAAGTGTGGTCAGAAATGTCCTGGCTGACATTTATCAACACGGTTGCATCCAGGACAAGACATTGGAGCAGTGAGTGATGGGCAGCCCAGCCTCAGTTATACAAGTGAATGTAAGTGGGTTTGCTTCTGACAAGAGTTGCCATCCTTTTGTAGTTACTACTGCTCCTCTATGATGAGATCTGGAGGAATTATCTGCGTAACCGAACCGTTGGGCAAGGGAAGCCATAGTCATCCAATATCAGAAACCAAAACCACATCACAAGGTGGTTTTCCTTCTCATGGAAGGGGAAAATACCTCTAACACATGGGCTGCAATGGCAAGGAGCAAGAAAGAAGCACTGTGGTCTGATCCCAGGGGCTGCTGTTCTGAAGAGCTGGAGGTGAGTGGTGCCATGACGTGGGGGGAAATCTCTTGTTTGCAAACTGGGCCACATCCTTCAGTTTCTCAACTTCTCATTCCCTTGGCTTCACATCTCAAGGAGGCAAAGAAATCCCTCCGTTTTCCTGACGGCGCTGAATGGAATTTGAGTTTCCATCATGTCATATCTGGGCCATGGAAAGGCCCCTGCCTTTATTGTGTGACGACACAGAAATTACTGAGTAATTACAGGATTATGCAGCACCCTGTAAATTAAATGTTACCTCTTTACCTTTTATAGAACAAAAAATAACCATGTAATTACCTGGTGAATTAAGCTGTTAAGGTCTCGTGGTAATTATACATGGAGTCAAAAGCTCCAAGTTCTTCTGGTAGTTACAACTAAAGAATTATCTTTCATTTTTTAAACATATGTTGCAGTTGGATCCCAAAGCCTGCACATTTCCATTTTAATAACACTATGGCCTGCCCAAATGAGAAGAGGCATATGTCTCCCATCTGAGTGTGCAAATAGAATGAACATATATGTATAAAATAGATTGGACATATGCAAAAGTGACCCAGGTTCATACAAGAGAAATTATATGGACTGAAATGGAATAGCAACATGATTAGTTGGACGATAACGCTTAAAATTGTGTTTAGTTTCCTAGCACTGGAACCTGTTTTCACAGGAAGCGAGTCAGCATGATGCTATTTTTAATATCCACATGTGATCGTATTTTGAAAACAGACAATCAAAGCAGCCATCAGGAAGCTCTGTCCCCTAAAGGGAGGCTGGGGACTTGCAGCATGCATGGCTTTGCTGCTGGGCTGAATACCCACCTCCCAGCACTGCTGGGAAGATATCAGAAAGGTACCTGCGGATGCTGAAATACAGGTCAGGTTTTTACTTGGCATGAGGATTTGCAGCACATATCAATTGCCAGTTCTGTATATCTTCAGCTCTGGTCAGCAGTACAAATGCCTTTTCAGTCTTTTAAGATTCAAGTGTTTATTTCAACTGTTCTACATAACTTCTTTTTTCTTTAATTTTTAACTGGAAAATAAAAGCAGGATGAAGTGTTTCAGGTTTTCTTCTCTTTCAGGTTTTCTTCTCCTTCAGCTTTTCTCCTTCCAGGTTCATAGGAACAGTGTTCAGAAAAATCCCAATGAACTTCAGCGATGAAATAATAACTGTATCCTCTCTGTCTCTCTCTCCTGTGTGTGTCCTCTCAGGTTAAAAATAGGCATTTTTGTAGGTCCCAGAATCAGATTCTTTGGCTTTGTAATTTTAGATCCCTAAATCAGAAGGAGAGGATATTACGGTATTCTCAGCACCATCTGAAAGGTGCTGCATGCTCACCTCCAGCTCTGCAAAGAGGCATTACGTGCACTTCCTAGCTAATTTTATAACTTGCTTTGAAATATGCAGCGTGTTACATAAGTGCTCACTGTGGTAATCATGGAAGAAAATACTGAACCAAGTTTAGTGCTGGGTTTCTCCTTTAATGAAGCTTAGCACTGACATTTTAACTATTAACATTGTGTCTACAGTTTCTATTGCAGGCCTAACTATTTCACCTACAAGTCATCTCTAATCCAAACAGTAATTGCTCCAGGTACAAAATGAATTGAAGTAATTATCTTCTAATCTATTTTTTCTTATTATGCATTTATTCTCATTTTGGTTTCAATGTGATCAGCAATTCCCTCTGCTTTGCCGTGTTTAAATCCTGCAGTAATGCTGCATGCTGAACACAGTAACATGCATTTGCTTCAAAGAGTCATTTGTATCCCCTGTAAGCAGGCAGGTTTTCCTGGAGAGATGCAGTGTTTCAGTGCAAACGAGCTTTTTTACATGTTTGTTGCAGGACTTTTTCTCCTTGTGTCCACCAGTGTTTGTAGTTGCCATCCGGCAAATATTACAAAGAACCCTATGGGGCTAGGTAAGAAAACGTGGAGGGGGAGGGGAGGGGGAGAGAAAAAAATCACACTGCATCTCATTCCTGGTCTCTTGCGTAACATCCCTTCATCCTGACACAGATACTGCCAGCATTGTGCTCGCAGGTTCCTCTGCCTTAATAGCCTTATGTCTCATTCCGAGAGAGATCAAAGGGAGAGAAGTACCAAAGGGCTTACATTCAATTAACAGGAAAGGGGCAGGCTTTCAACGTGCTCAGCAAAAGCTCTGATTGCAACAAACTGCTGACTGAATATCATGTACAATCGCTATCAGCATGTGTAATGCCAGCCCTTTCCCTGCCATGCTGGAAGGTGGTCTGGAAAGGCAAATGGCATTTCTGTGCTCTTCCAAGCTGCATGGGGATGGAGGAGGCTGGCGTGACCCACACCAGCTTGCAGGGGTGCACAGGAGCTGCTTTATTTTCTGAGAGCTCCAGAATGGAAACTATCAGCCCCTGACCAATGCATTGGACAAACTGAATATTTAACGATGAGCTATATTCCCTTCTGCCCTCTTACACAGATCTCAGAGTTGGTGACTTAGCCTGCAGCAATCAGGAGTCCTAAGGCAACAGCAGAGACTTTTGACCCTTACTGTATATTTAGAGTGTATTGCAACAAAATAATGCTCCTCTTGTTTCTCAGAGCAAACTGCTTCCTTCTTTCCCCTGTCTGGGTATCTGTGACATCCACAAAATCCAAATGAGCATCTGACAGCTGCCCTGTACCCCAGTGAGCTGGAGTAAATGGAGGAAAGTGGCCGTCCTATATTGGCCCTCTGCACAAAGAAAGTGGGACTAGACACTGGCACCAAGATGTTGCATCGTGAGGACCAGAAACCTCTCGTTATGGCAGCCCCAGGGCACTACACTGGTGGCAGCCTGGTTTTACGACTTTTCCATTTTACCTCATTAAAGGCAGAAGAGAGAGCTGCAAAACGTGCAGCTGGATCATAAACACCAGGAAGGAAGAAAACAAGTGCATAAAAAAGATGGGGCACGGAGCATGGGGATTTTACTCTTTGAGCACTGCAATAGCACATCCCATCTACTACACTATCTGGGCTCACTGCTGTTAATTCCAGATATATCACAGAACCATAGAATGGCTTAGATTGGAAAGGACCAACCCCATGCTGTGGGTTGGTTTCCACCCACCAGATGAGGTTGCCCAGGGCCACATCCAACCTAGCACTGACCACCCCCAGGGATGGGGGAACACTGAGATCTCTTTTCCCCAAGTTCTGCATTTGGGATCTAGGAAAGACCCACATCACGAGTATGATGTTACTTCTGGAATTTCTGTAGTATTATTTTTTTAGAGCTCTGAGACATCACAGATTCCTGTCGGTATTAAGAGCACCCTCTGCACCAAGCTGATTTCTGGGAAAACCTGCAGGCAGAGCTCGGGTGAGCTGCCTACAGCCCTGCTTTGCATCCTCTTCACTTTCCTTCTAACACAAACACTGCAGAGCAGGAAGATACACGTACACACAAATCATCAGTTCCAAGGGATTCCGTACCTGCTCTTGCCAGGAATATTCACTGCTACTTTAACCTTTCAAAATTTCCTGCTTTACTGTGGGAAATGACCACTTCACACATTTCTCACAGGTTAACAGTGCTATAAAGAGCTCAGCTGGTCAGCAGAGTCAGAAAACACTGAAAAGGTCAAAGCATGCAAGTGCTACAGTGGTTTCCCTCTAATTTAGAGCAGCCTGTGACCTTCACTTAACTCCTACTTTAAATGATTGCAAATTAAGTTGGGCAACTTAACCTGAGCTTTAAAAATCTAAATGAATTGAAAGATGAAACTCTATCAAGCAGCTTTCCATCAATGTCAGACAGTGTCCTCCAACACGCGTACACCAGACAGACACTTCTGCCTTTGAGCCTTACTCACGCAGCTGAGATATATTCAAATAAAGCCCCATTAACTCCCCCAGCACTAAATGACATCCATGCATTAGTACCACTGCATAGTTGTCCTCGTGAACAAAGGCATATCCGACCAGAGCTCTTTTCTACAAGGTGTTTTTTAATCTTCTTGGCTTATACAGGACTTACAGCTATAATATATGGTGTTTGCATAGCAGTCATAGCAAGGATTTCAGCACTGTAAATCCATCACCTGCTTTCCATCATCTGCACACTGGCGCTCATGCCAAAGCTTTCAACTCCAGCAGTACCCAACCTCCTGGGCTCTAGGGACCAGTTGCCCACCAGTGATTAAATGCAGTGATGAAACAGAAGAAAGCTCTGTAGCAAAGCATAAAAATCTCAAAAGTCTCAAAGCTTCTCAATCTCATCCATCAGGTGACAGGAGAGTGAACCTAGCCATGGGGCACTGACTGGAAGAGCTGTGCTTGGGGGCCTCTGTGGGGCCTCAGCTTCTAAGCAATCACTGGTACCCAGGAGCAGCAGAGCTGGAGGCTGCTGTCTATGGCAAGGGAATTGGATCCCCCAGTGGCACCATGAATATTTGTCCATTAGCACAAAGAAAGCAGTCCTGAATGAGGTGTGGGTTTGTATATCAGCTCCTCCTTTTTATATTCTTTAATGTGGCCCTGGTTTCCTTTTACTTCCTGCTTACACACCTACCTGATCCTTTGTTATTCCACAGCAACTCATGTGAAGAGAAAAACATTTGCTGAGAAGCAAAACCAGGAGTTCCATTTTTTTCCAGCCACATCAATCTATATCCCAATAACTGTAGCTAAAGCAAAGACACACAACACACCTCCACAGGTGCAGGAGAATCAGAGAATTGTGGAATTGTTTCAGTTGGAATGATCCTTTGAAGGCCGTCTGGTCCAGATGCCCCTGCAATGAACAGGGACACCCACAGCTCCATCAGCTCACACAGCACAGAGCCCATTCAGCCTGACCTCAGCTGCCTCCAGGGATGGGGCACCCACCACCTCTCTGGGCAGCCTGTGCCAGAGCCCTGAACCTTCTCTACGTCCACAGAACAAATTCTTAATTTCACCAATAATCCCTTTTTTCACCAATTTCATTGATACTGAGATAGGGCAGCACTGCTGAGGAAACAAACTGTCCTGTGAGCAGCTTAGATTTGCTCAGTGCCGTGGTCCAGAAATGGCTGCTCAGTGTCTGATTTACTGGCCAAGAGGATACTCTACTTTCTGAATTCCCATGGAGATGGCCTGATTTCCATAGCAACTGGATTCTCTCTCTTGCCTTTCCCTTTAACAGGTAGAAACATACTTACGTCCTGAAAATGCTAGATTGTTCTGAGTATTTTTATACTTTCAGATGCTAGTGCACTTTCTGGACAACGTGTTGAAATACAAGCACCTTCATTATATTTTTGTATCCACCTTTTGAACTGGCAGTGACATTATCTCTCATCCCCTTCTCTTGAGATTTGTTATGATGTGAGTACGAAGTATTCTTTTTTGCTTTCTCTCCTCTTATTCTTCATTACCATTCCAATTTTCTGTCGGACAACCTGCAATGCAGGGTGATGACTGTTGAAGAAAGCTCTTGGGGAAAAGAGGGTATTGATAATATCAAGCAGCAGCAGTATCCAAAATGCATGTGATGTATTTCTAGAGAGAGAGGTTGGTATAATCTCTGCTCCAAAGATGGATTAAAAATGCATGCTATAATTCAGCATGTCAGATAGGAGCTCATGTTGGCAGTAAGTATATACATTTTTGTCACCTGTTTGCCATGTTTTTTAATGGTTTCACATTTTGATTTTATATGCTAACATGAAATGTCCTCTTTTTAGCTCTGCCCTTCAAGTGCATCTGCTCCACTTCTCCCCTCTAGACTTCAGCTTGAATAAGTACAAAGAACAAACAAAACCCACGAAGGAATTGGCTAACGTAGGAATTTCTTACAGCCATTGTAGAGGGATTTGTAGGGAATAAAAGAGAACAGACTCCACCAACCATCTCCCTGAGGATCTGCAGAGAACACGTACTGGACAAGAAGTCACTGAAATGGGCTTTTGGTTAACATGGCAGTAACATGGCACATCAGCCTGGTTCAGGGAAGGAAGTGCTACAGACACCCTGAGCCGTGTGTGGGAATTTCAGTTTTAATGGGTAGGGCTTGTACACTGATTTGGGTTTGTGAAAGACTGGAGAGCTGAATCGCTCTGGAAGACACCTGGATTATGTGCAGTGCCGTCGCGCCTGGAACAAAAGCTTCTGTGTGGCAGTGTGTGACAGCACAGTCAAAGGGAGGGAAGCAGGAGGTGATGAGTGCAGATCCTGTGTTTGCTCAGATGGCTGCAGTGAGTGGAGGACGTTCCTGGCAAATGGAGCATTTTGGAGCCCCAACGGTGAGGGCAAAAGAAGCAGAGAGGCTGAGCAGTGCTGTAGCAGACACACATCACCTTTAGCCACAAATCACAGAAACACTCTGTCTGCACTGAGGGTGAATTTCACAGATATGCCATTCACCCAGCAGTGCAGCCCATGCCCCACTGCCTCCTCTACCAGAGCATACACTGCCCTGGCTCCCATGAATTGGCTCTGAAATAGAGCAGCCCAAGTTACTATGAGGGCATCCTGAGGTCCTGACAGCACTTTGCCAATTCACTGACCTCCATTATGTTCTGAATCATGGGAAGTTACACCCAAAATCAGCCTAAAAAGTTGACTGATTTCCCTGTAACCTCCAGTCTGACCTGCAGACCCTCACCCACCATCACACAAGGTTTTCCCCACCTCTCCACCAGGAAACCCTCCTCTCCCTCCACCCTCCTCTCCCCCTCCCCAGTTAATGCTGAAAGCCAGGAAAGAAAGCATAGCAAATTGAAATAAATGAGAGTGAAAGAAGGAAGGGGGAGGCAGGAGGGGGAGGCGAGGAGCGAGCTGCCAGGTTCTGTCACTTCAGGGGTCTCAGGGGGAAAAGGGGGGTGGCAGCAAGGCCAAAGCCTGATCCTCAGTGATGTCGGGAGCTGTGTAGCCTGTGACCTTCAGAGCACTTAGCACTGATGAGGAGCATCTCAGTGATCAGAGAGGGGCAGGAAGGGCACACAAGTGTGTGGGAGTGATGTGGGTAGGGGGGCTGCCTCTTTAAGATGGTGAGGGCAAGAGGACTGGCACCACCGCAGCTCCCTCAGAGCATTCTGCTCCTCCCAACCCCACCCTTTGGGCTCCTCAGAGAGATGCCAGCCAAGGGCCCATAGAGGGCACTGATCTGTCAATAAACCAGTGAGAAATTACACATTTGGGTAAAAAAAAGACAGGCACGAAGGGCCCAGCATCCTTCTGCAGCTCCTGTAGGCGGGTTATTTCTGAGTTAATGATGGACTTATTCTTTTTTTTACTTTTCTGGTCTCTCTCGGAAATGCAAACATTGTGGGGAGGTGGGAGAGGTGGCTTCCCCTTCCCGTTTGCTCGAGGAGCAGATGGCCCCACAGCTGATTTCTCCTTGCTTCCCTCTGTCAGTAAAAGATACACAACCTAGCTCTGAGAATACCACTTCTTGGCAAAGATGTTCCTGAAAAATAGCAGGGAAATTCCCAGGACTGTGATATCATGTTTCTCCATCCTCCTTTTTTACTTCTTTTATTCTACTCACAGAGGCAAGGTACACAGTTACAGCTGGGTTCAGTTACTCAGACAGGCAGTGCTTAGTCGATACCTGGCACAGGGAAAGTCCAAGGAGAAGGCTGCAGACCCCTCACCAGGTCAACATCCCTTGGGGCAGCTCAGTGATCAAAACCCAAACTCACCATGAATCCGTGGCACGTTTGTGAAATTGTGAAGAAGAAAAAAGTCCCTCATTGACCTCCCTTTTCTCTCCTTCCAGCTCCCAGCTCATCCTGTTCCTCCTATGCCAGAGAGGAGGCCCATTACCAGCAGCTCTGCTGCAATGTCTCTTTAAAGAAAGTGTCAAGAATAAAGATTTACCTCCAGGTTTTGGAAGACAATTATTGCACGTTAATTAAATATGAAATGACACTTAAGAGCATATCCATTGCCTTAACAGCGACTCTCTGTAATAATAATAATACTTAGCACTTACATAGCTCTCTCCATCTATATAGTGCTTTACAAACATTAACTAATGAATCCTCACAACCTCTGTGTGAAGCTAAAGAGGCTGCTGACATGATGGGGAGGGTGGGAACAGAGATGTATCACAGGAATAACCTCCTCTTGGTCTGCTGATGTTGCTGCTTTCCAGGCTTTTATGCTATACATTCTCTCTCCTTTCTGACAGCCTTCCCTTAATCATGCTTCTCCCTGGCACCATGCAGAGGGCACATTGCACGGTGGACATCGGCAGCACAGTGAGGTAGTATCAACAGTCACTGCTGCAGAAAAGGCTGATGCTCCCCTGGATTTGTCTGTAGCTGGAGTTCTTTGGGTGGGACCATGGGAAATACAGTTCTGGCTCTGGATATAAACATCTGTAAAATGAGCCCAGAATATTATTTTGAGCTGAAATACCATCTCGCCTGACTGGTGTGCCTCCACAGGAGCAGACATTCCACTGGTAGATGTGCTCACCTTGCTCCTTCTGAGCTCTCTCCGTGCTGGTTCATCTTTCAAGACCACTGCTTGACCTGGAGGGGACAATAGATGCTCCTCCAAGTCTGTTTTCTATTGCATTAACATTTTCCTCAGTGCAGCTGCCTGTGATTGTACAGTGTCTTTGCTGGAAGAATCTGGACAGAGATAGGAAACAAGCTTTATTCTCTCCACAAGGACAAAAGACCATGACCGTCCACAGATTCCACCACCGTGTTCTGATCCCCATTTTCAACACTTTCCTTCCCCTGTCTCCCTCAGCAGGTCTGGCTCTGCTCTGGTTTTCAGGCAGCAAAGCCCAGCTTGGCCCATTTTTCCAGTGCTTTTCCAGTTTTTTCCCCAAGGAAGCACTGATGGGGCACTATGTGCATGGCATCTTCCACATGGAATCATAAAGGCTGGAAAAGACCTTAAGATCAAGTCCAACTGTTAACCCATCACCAACATGCCCATTAACCCATGTCACTCAGTGCCACATCACACATCTGGGCTGTCTCACCATAATCTGGAAGGCGTGAGAAGAAAAGAAGGACAGCAGGGCTGTTCAGGGAGAAGAAAGTCATTGTCTGTCCCTTTTCATGTAGGGCTTTCTGCCCAACCTGCTTCCAGACTTTTTTTTTTTCAAGCTCATTTCTCTTTAAAAGGTAATAAATATTCAAAATGTACTTGCTTAGATTAACAGCTATGCACTAACAGCTTCAGCACCTACAAAGACAATGCCTGTGCATATCAGCAAAGCAGTTGTCAAAATGCATAGCTTGTAACATTTAAGGCTGGTTTGGAAGGAGGTCTCAAGGCTACATTCTACAAAACACCCTGCATTGGCCAAGGGGGAAAATAGACAACGTGACCTAGAAAATCTTGTCATCTTCAAAGTTTCCCAGTTCTGTTGCTATTTATTTAGCACTGCAAGTCCACCAGATCTGTTTCCAAGTCATTGAGGGTTGTTTTTGTCTTCCAGAAATGTCTCAAGCAAGCCTCCGAGTTCGAGCGTACTAATATTTTCAGACATAGTCAAGTCAGCACCAGTGATTTCAGCTGTATTCCAGGATAACTCCCTGGTGGGATTCTGGGGGTTGCATTCAGATAGGAAAGGTGCACACTGTAGCTTGGTGCAATATCAAAGATTGCCTCTGATGTTAAAGAGAATCTAAATCTTTCTGCATATATCACAGTTATCTTGTCTTTCTGCATTGAAAAGCCCTTGAGAATTGAGTAGGAAAATATATAGTGTGTGTGAGAAGTCACCTGTCCAGCCCTAAAGGTACAGTCTGATGGAAGCTAACCTCAAATAATCTATTTATGCCTCACTCCTTCCTGTTTCAAAAATTGCCTTCCCCTGCTTTTACTTTGTTTTGCAAACCCAGCCCCAGACCTCAGAGGCTTTTGCAAGATCAGGTGATAAAAGTAATTCTGGCATCTTCTTGTAGTCACAGGCAAGTGAAAAGGTTGGATGCGTTTGAGTGCAGGTCTCAATAATGGAACTTCTTTGGAGGTTCCCCACGAAATGCCTTCATGTAGAATCATAGAATGTCTTGAGTTGGAAGGGACCCAGAAGGGTCATTGTGTCCAACTCCTGAAGAGTCACATAGGGCATGACCCTGAGACACCTGCCCCATGCATGGAGGAGGATTGCCCAGCTTGTACCTGTTGATCTGCACGTGTACAAAACAGCAGCAAAACACATTTGATCCAATTCATCCATGGCTCTTCCTTCAAACCCCATGGGCCCAGGCTGGTTGAAAACAGCAGCTCTCCCACCTCATTCTCAAACCTCAACGCCTATATAGTCTGGAGCTGGGCTCTTTCTCCTCCTTCACGAGTTAACAAATCGGCCGTTCCCTGAGAGCGGATAATTTCTTCTTAATGGTAGCCATTTCTCAGCACGTACTTTGGCTGCCAGCTTTTGAAGGTAATTGCATTGTTATTTAGGAAAGTCAAAGGTGCATTCTTGCAGAGAGGCTCTGGCTGCGAGCAGGCATGCAGAGGGCTGGCCAGGAGGTGGCTTGGCGCTCTCTGTTACAGCAAGGTGTCACTGCAGGCAGCCAGGAGACAGGGATGGATGTGCATCTCCCTCCCACTTCCTTTTCCTCCCCAGAGATGAATCGGTAGAAGCTGTTCTCTGTAAAGTCAAGACGGGCATTCCAGTGCTGGAAATACACGACACAGAATGTTCCTTTTCTGATAAGAAAGTGATGTCACGGATGACCTTATTAAAAAAGGTAAAAACACTTGTTTACTTAAAGCACTTGTTCAAAGAGAGCAAGGAAAAAATGTGGCTTTAGGATATTTTTCTTTCTCCTTTCTCTTTCCTTCTAAATGAGATTGAAATACAGTTTCACATTTGCAAGGCCCAATGCCCTTTCTGCCAAGAAATCCATTGACAGTCCAATCAACAGACATGTTCTGGTTACAGGAATCAGGCATCAGTCAAACGCTTGAAAGCCAGATCCAGCAAGTGCAGCAGATAATAGTATTGAAAACAGCCAGTGGGGGAGATGAAAAAGTAATTGGAATATAGGTAAGAGCTGGTATAAGCAGCATGGATCGGCATATTGCTGACATGAGGAAGGGAGGAGGCAGAAGGGGAGAGCTAATGAGAAGGGTCGTTGGAATGATAGAAGTTGCTCGATGTGTCAGGCTTTTGTTTTTTGAGGACTGAGAAAAGGATTTATCTGTGCAGACAGCAGTCCATCCCATGGGATTTGGATGCCAACAACACCACAAGAGCTGGTTCAGCCTGGGGTTTTGCAGGATAGGTGTACAGTGAAAGGCCATGTGGCATTCACGGGTAAGATGATGGGGTTGGACTAGCTGTGCAAGTGCCTATGGAGGCAGCTGGAGGTCTTTTCAGCAGGGATTGGAGTGGGGTTAGCAGACTTACCACAAGGCAAAGGGTTTTGGGCAGCCCCATGCAGTGGGGGCTGTGGCCCCCTGGGGGGACTCATTGCGGGGAGTAAAGCAGTGCTGGGCTCTGCATGCTTGGAGCTGCATTGCTGAACACCATCGTTTCAATCTTGGCAAGCCCTAAAATTTGCTGATTCCATCCTGAATGTAAAAATCTAGAGAAGACAGGAGTGAAAATGAACACAATAGAATTTGATTGTATGGACTGTATCTCCTAATATATTCCAGAGCCCTCGCTACTAAAATACCCAGGCTCTGATTAGAGCAGTGAGCGCAGGACAATTACTCACTTCCTATGGGTAACATGACGAGCAAATTACCTGAATTCCTTGTAAATCTGTAACCCTCTTCTGGGACTCAGCACTATGGAAATCGCAGAAAGGGGCTGTTGATCTCATACGCTGTGGTATGCACTCCCTCACATACCGGCTTGGGTGGGTTCTCCATACATCTCCCTGCCCTGTCTGGTTCATTTCTGCATCTCCTTAGATTCACCTTCTCTGCCCCATTGCCCCAGGCTTTCAGCTCCATTTCCTCAGCATTTTGAGGAGCTGCTCACTCCTAGGCTGGAGCTGGTGGGGGAAACAGGGAAAGAATTGAACACTACGTAGAGACAGCACAAAATATTCCAAAGTAATTCAGATCCGACTTGAGCAAGTGATAAATGAGAGCAGCATGGCAGTGACAGGTCAATCAAATATTTATAGAACTCCATCCATTAGCATTGCGGCAGCAGAAGGAGGCAATGAAGTCAGGGTGCTCACAGACCTGTGATGGGAGTGGATGCTCATCAGCTTCCCCAAAATCTGCCCATGTGCTTCTGTCTTCTCTCTTGTCCTGGAGGGCATAGGAGAAGACGAGGCAGTGGGAAGAGCTAAAAGGGTACTGGGATTATACAGCACTGTATTTTAGAATAAATTCCTCTGATCTCCTTGGGTGGATTAATATATTTGCATACTGGCAAAGAGATCCTTGCACCAAAACAATGAGAAAGCAAAGTACTGTGTGTAGGTGTACACGTGTGTGTGTGTGTATGTGTGTACATGCCGGCAAAGGGCATCAGGTTTTGCAGTTCTCTGGAAAAGTAGTTGTTACAATCAGTGAAATGCCAGAAAAGGTTAAAGCACAACTTTAAACCACCCAAGGAACCTTAAGGAGAGAGCAGAGTGGAATCGGAAAGCCTATTTTTAGGATCACATGTTATGATTTGATTAATATTTTAGGAGGCAGTTATCATATGCTAAGAAGCTGACGGATTATTAGTAGCATCCTAATGTGCCTACTGTCAGGGTTGTAACGAGGGGATCCCAGCCAAATTTCTGCCTCCTCACTTTTCATCAGTCCCATAAGCTGGGGGTGCAGAGCTGGTGGAGGGAGGGTCCACCCTGGGGCTCCAAGTAGTAAAAAAAGAGCATAACTTGAAGCTCATGAAGGATGTGAAGGACATGGTTAGTGGGCATGGCTGTGATGGGTTGGACTTGGAGATCTTACTGGTCTATGATTCCACAATTCTATGATTTGGTGATTGCACTGGAGACTCTCTTCAGCCTGTGGATAGCCTGATAAGCCTAGTCACATAAATGCGTGTCATGCATCCCTTCTCAAGGTTCACATTTCCTCTGACAATTTGGGCTTCACTACGAGTGCTCTACACTTACAGACAGTGCTTAATTTGTGCTGGATCTGGGACTCACCTGATACACTTTCTGATACTATTTGTTCAGCTCCCGTGAATTCAGGAGGAATCTGGGAAGGGAAATGAGCTCCTTCTTCTTCATTCAGTGCTCTCTGACAAAGTTTCATTCATCTGCCCTGGGAGCAATCGGGGTGCTGTGTGTCAGAGGCAACCATTCAGCCAGGGGTGAGGCAGGGACAGCACTTGCAAACAGCCCATTTGCTGGAAATTGATGATCCAAAGTTACATGGGGGATTTGTATGAATGGAAGGAAAGACAGACAGTAATTGGGATCGGTGGGTGAAGTGTCAGCAAACAGAAGAAAGGGATACTGTGGTGACAGTGATAAATGCTAGCAGCTTTTGGTCTCATCTGCAGGAGCGAATTGGAGTGAAGACTTTGTAAGAGAAGGAAGGAATGAAAAGACAGCAGTCTGATGGATGTCACAGAGAAAAAGGGCTCAGAAAACAAATATTCAGCAGAGTATTTTTAGGGGATGATTGGAGGCAAAGCACAAGGGTCTTTCCCCAAGACTGAGAGGTCACTGTTTTTCACACCCCTGGGAATAAGCCAGCAGGTTGAAAGGGGGGATGGGGGCTCTTGCCAGGCCCTCCATCCCCGTGCTGGGACATCTCCCAACCCACCCTCATCCTCTAGCAGCCTACCCATGGGATCAGATGCCTAAGAACCCCAGCTGTGTGTCCAAGACCAAGCAACAAGGCATCCCACCAGTGTGAGCTCTTGACAGGCCCTAGTCTGCTGACCACTTAGGGCTGCTATATTTCTGTCAGACACCCCACCAGATACGACTCAGAGGGAAATTTTCCTGCAAAGCCAACTAGTGCAATAACAAGGTGTCATTTCCAGCATCATTTCTCTGACCCTTACCACCATTCCAAAACACGTCTTAGACAGAGATGGCATCTTAGTGCTGCTGATTTTAGAAACGTTTTGCTTTGGAGGAAGGACTCAGCACAGAGGTGATTATCCCTCCCCTTCTGGCAGGTTCAGGACTCCAGCAGCTAGCAGAGAATGTCAGAGATGAACAGCATGTAAAAGAGCTCCAGCAAATGCTCCGTCCCAGAGCACTGGGACGTGCCTCTGTCCTGCTCATTCAGACTGCTGAGGATCTTTGCTCCTTACAAGAGAAAAGCTCCTGGCTGAGGTAGCACAGACATCCATCTAACATGTCCAGAGACAGCAGCGCAGTGACAGGGAGAGGGACTGATTCTGCTGTCAGCAGTGCCAGCAGAGTCAATGGGAGTCGATGTTTACTTCTGTTGTGCTGCCTCATGTAGACACTGATAAATGTTATGAATTTTAAAAATTGAGATTCACATTAGTTTCCTTTAACTCATTTTAGATTTTCTGCTTAGCTTTATTAAGTGGCTTTAAAAGCAGTTGGGCTGCTCGTAGCACCACTGCCCTGCCTTTTACCTCAGTAACAACCCAAGCCCAGAATGCTTGAGGGGAGCTGGAAGGCACTGGGGATTGCAGAATCCCAGAATCATAAAGGCTGGAAAAGATCTCTAGGATCATCCAGCCCAAACCCAACCCATCCCCACAGTGCCCATAACCACATCCCTCAGTGCCACATCTCCATGGCTCCTGAACACCTCCAGGGATGGTGACTCCACCACTCCCTGTGCATCACTGCTCTTTCAGAGAACTTTTTCCTAATACCCAACCTGAACCTCCTCTGGTGCAACCTGAGGCCATCGCTTCTCACCCTGTCTCTGTTACCCAGGAGAAGAGGCCGACACTCACCTCACCACTGCTTCCTTTCAGGGCATTGTAGAGAGCAATCAGGTCTCCCCTGAGCTTCCTCTTCTCCAGACTGGACAACACCAATTCCCTCTGCCACTCTCCACAAGACTCATGCTTCAGACTGTTCACAGCTTCAGTGCCCCTCTCTGGGCACATTCCAGGGCCTCAATGTCTTTCTTTAATCTTCCCACTTCCTTTTGGAGGGATGCGCTGCCAGGCATCATGCAAAGCTGAAAATCAAGAGGTATGTCTGATCACCTCAAATACAGACAGAGGAACATTAATGCCAAAGTTTTGTTTTCTGTGTCTGAAAGGATCATACAGACAGCCATGTCTGGGCACTCCCATCCAGCAGATCTCAGGCTGATCTCCTGCACATTACTGTAAATTGAATTCAGCCCCAGTGCTGTGAACTCAGCATCTTCCTGACTTCAAGAGGCCTGATCAAGCTTCCTCCGAATCAGTGAGAAGATGCCAACTAATTTTGGGATCAGTCCCTGCAGGCACTGCTGTAATATCCATAAGCTGCAGTAAAACAATCCATATCTCTTCTGTTCCACCCCAAACTCTGCTTACCACCTGCCATTTCATTTTGCATGACACAATTATCATTTTTAATAATGCCACCGCATTTTCTTGGCTATAAAGAGCCTCCGGAGACCCAGTCTGAAAGAAAAGCTTCCCCATCTCCTCTTCTCCATGCCTGCAGGTGTATCTGTATCATAGCAAGCCCTTCCTAAGCATCTCTTCAAAGACACTCACAGCTTCGTCTCCTGCAATCTAGATGCACTTTTGACATTGCTAAATAATTATGCAATTACACAGTAAACTGGTGGTGGGAGATATGCGAGTGGCACAGCTCTGTTCTGGTGATTAAAAACAGCAGTCCCTCCTATTGTGAGCTGCAGCAGCAAAGCTCTCTCAGATGCCTGAAAACTGAAGCAAGGGGAAAGTGGACCTGATATGGTCAGGAGAGTAATGCTGATCTGTGGGAGATAGAGACTTACTCACTTAGGTTTATTTTCAAAGAGTTGACACCGCTCATCTGCCAGGGACTGGGACAGAGATAAAAGCTGGAGCTGCTCTAAGCAACCAATGGCAACCCAGTGCTGCAGGATGGGGATCTGCCTCAAGGGACTTAACCTTCTTCCCCTATTGGCATTTTATTTTTTGTCCATCGATTATAGCGAGACGGGAGAGATGGAAAACTCATGTAATTCTCTGTCCTTAGGGCTGTGGCCTGGACAGTAAGTGCTATCTAATTTAATAAGGATACATTGCAGGCTGGTTCATTTGGGCTCTCCTCTATCCTTTGGGAGCCTTGTTGGAATGAGAAGCACAGAAGTGAATTAAAACTCCCTTCTTTTGAACAGTGATCCACAGTTTCCCAAGAGTTGGGTGATTCCTGGTGACCACAGACCCACCTCAGAAGGGCTCATGTCCCTTTGTGGGCAGCAAGAGGCAGAGCTGGCCAAAGCCAACAGCTGTCTCCCAAGAGCCATTTTGGGTTCATCTGTGCCAGCCTCCCCTCCACCCCTGCTCTTCACCTCCCATTACATTTCCTCAGAGTCCACCTATTGGGATAAGAGAAGAGTGCTGGCTGCAGAAGAGGGCTGATGTACCAGGCAGCAGTGGCAGGTGGGAAATAGATCCATTACAACCCAAGATGAGGCATCTTCCCATCCAAATCACCTAACTCATGCAGATAGCCTGAGAACACTGTTTAGATAGGAGATTTTATTCAGATGGCATATTAAACTTATTTTTCCTTGAATTTAATTTTAATTAATTGTGCTGCCAAGGGTGAGCTGAAATGGCCTCTGTTCTTAATTTTTTCTCCCCACAGTGGATGTCCTTAAACTCCTTTCTATAATGATATGATTGCAGCTTGCAAAAAGCCAGTCTGGATTTATTATTCTGCTTCTTCCCTTGTCCTCTCTAATCCTAGAGAGAACATTGCAGTGACTGCTGGTTAGAAAATTAGTTAAGTGAACTGTATACTGTATTCTCTGCCTGTATCGCTCCTTATTAGGGAGAAAAGATAATATAGTTCCCCCTCTCGCCTCTGCTCACCCTGCATTTCATCTACAGCTCATGTAGGGAACATTTCAGCTCACTACTGCAGCCTGTTTGCCAAATGATGCCCATCCTAAAGCCCTCAAGTTAACTGTGGACTTTTGGTGAAAAGGGAAACAAGTGGTATCACATCCGCAGAGCAAGATGGTGGAGAGACCTGCCACTGATGTTTTGATGCTATAGAAACAAACATACTGGAGTCGGTTCTGCACCAGGCAAGTGACAATCTATATCACCTGTCTCATGTATAAGCAGTGCTTCTCCAGGCAGTATTTGCAACACAGCACTGCAATTCCCTTTGGGCCCCTGCAGTTGAAGTCCTCTAGCCAAATGCTTCCAATTTGTTGGGTCCCAAAGCAGACTGATGCCATGGTGGTGAGCTCCACCCCATATAGGCAGTGCAGCCTGGCAGCATGATTTCTTGTCATCAAGTTACTGCCCAATATGGGGACCTCGTCCTCCAGGTTGTTCATGCATCGTGTTTGGAGATCAATAGTGTGAGAAGGCTGCAAATGGAGTCACGTACAAGGTAGCTGACCTCTTCAGCAAAGTGTGGACGAGACACCCTACAGCCTGTTTAAAAATATTGTCAAAATTAAACTGTATGTTTAGCGGGTAGAAAGCCAGAAATGTCCTTGTAAAACATTATTGCTATGCAGTTAATAGTGGGTTTTGCTTGTCCATACGGACCAGTTAAGGGAAGGAATTTTCCCGAACTAAGCCAATTTATTACACAGGGGCCATTTTAAAAGAATATCTGACAAAGGGATAGATGAGCCTGTTATGAGAATAAACTCCCAGAGAACTAAAAGTACAGCCCCAAGGAAGGCCAACTTGATAAGAATGGAGAGCTATTAAATGAAGATACTCTTTGTGTTCCAAATCCAAATATATCTCATGCAAGAGTAGAGCTTTCTAAAACAAATCCCTGTGACAGATGAAGGATTTAGGCACAGCCAGGTTGCCTGTTTAATGATTCCCAGCATTTACCCCACTGAGGGAGGAGGACCTAAACACTGCTGTTCAGAACCTTTTTCATGTGGATTAGAGCAGCCACAAATGACAGAAAACTAATTTTGCCTTGTTACCTCCTTCACAGCTCATCTGTCCTACTTTTTAGTTATAAAGGAATGAGTAATTCCAAAAAAAAAAAAAAAAAGAAAAAAAAAGAAAAAAAAAGGAGAAAGCTTCAATATTTATAGATGCTCTGGTCTCTTTTGGGCTCAGTGAATATATGTGAGCCATGAGCTTAATTGCATATTTTAGGCACATATGTAATTCTTCAAATGTATCAGGAAAACCTTGCCTTGGAGGCAAGGAAGGTGGCTCAAAATAAAGTCATACACTCTTCCCTGCATTACACCACATTCTATCCTGCAGGGACCCCTTCCTGGTTTATTTCTGTGTCACTAGGAATCACTGGTGAATAAATGAAACTCCCCTTGGGATTAACAGAGGCAAAATGTATTAGGGAACCTACTAGGCTATGCTCAAATCCATATCAGATGGGCTTTAGGAGCAGTCTTAGAATCATAGAATAGCTTGGGTTGGAAGGGGCCTCAAAGATCACCAAGTTCCAACCTCCTAGCTTTGGGGAGGGTTGTCAATTACTAAATCAGGCACCAGATAGGTTGCCCAGGGGCCCATCCAACCTGCCAGGGATGGGCATCCACCTTTCTGATCTTCATACTTGATCTTGTTTCCCTTCCCTTGGCACAAAGCAATCCTCTTTCCCCAGGTAAGCAGCGCAAGAGATGCCCTGGGTGTTAGTAACCATCCAAGTCAAGAGTTACTTTAAATCTCGGCTGAGTTTCTGACTTCTGTTCTCCTGAGCCACCAGCTATGGAAATTTTTCATCTCTGATAAAGCAGATTAGCTACTGGAAATGTCAGAGAAAGGCTACAGATGGCTGCGCTGTGGGGAAATATTTCCTTGCTAGCCTGGAAGCTGCTGAACACCGGACCCCAGGAGAGATGCTCCACAGTCCATTGCATAAAGTGACTTGGCCTGTGAGGCTGATAATGCAGAAACACCCCAATGTGCTCTGCTGGAGAAAGTTAGCTAACAGCAGTGACTCCGACCTACAGACAGCTATGTAAGGAGGCGGGGTGGGATTTATTTTTTTTTTTCTTTTTCCTACTTCCATTTCTTTCTTCTTTAATTTTGGTAATGGATCAGAGTCAAATGAACAACATCTGGCAATTAGCACATCCCTCGCCTGGCTCCGATCTGCCACTAAGTTCTGAGTGTTTGCCTTTCTTTTTAAATGGGTGGCTGTCAGAGAGAATTAAATGGTGCCTAAAGAAGCATGCAGACATTATAATTAAAGGCACGCCAACCCTGACAGGTAGCAGGGAGTGGAGTTCAGAATTTCAAATTTTCATAGGAAAGGGGGCTGTCAGCACACGCATGTGCAGTTGAGCTCTGTGTGTTTCCCCCAGCTGATCTATCCCCAGGTGCTTTTTATACACCCATACTTGCAATTAATTGTCTCTTTGCCTGCTCCATTTCAGCCCAGTACTGCAAAAAGGAGTATACTTTAAACCTAGAAATAAAACTGGAATCCATTAGCTGTGATTGCATGTGCTTCTGTGGGGCTTTGCTGTTAACAAGGATAGAAATGATTTAATGGAAAACAGAACAGGGAGCATAAACCTGCCAGCACACGGAGCATCCTGAAGCCATGTAGTCTGTAATCCAGGGCAAATGCCTTCCAGCTAGGAATGACATGCCTGGTGCTCTGGGCACTTTCCTGCCAGGCCATATTATTATAATTATGATCTTCTCTTGCTCGAGCATTTTTCATTCTGCTCCTAATTCAAACAGGGCCAAATCCTCCTCCCTTCTACACAGCCCCATCCAACTCACAAACCCAGCTGACTCTTTTTAAGGGATAAAGAGAACATGGAAACTGAATTCATATGCTCAACTTTGACCCTGGTGCTGAGAGGAGGGCAAACATCACAGTAATGGGATCTAACCTGGTCTCACAGCCCTTCCCAGAGGACTACAGCTCTGGGGCTGCCAGTCCAGCATCCTTCATGCTGTAGGCTTAGGGCTACAATTTAGAGCACCGACAGTGGCAATCACTGCTGCCCAATTGATCTCAGGGCCATGCTGGTCTTACAGAGGTGGGCAGAGCTGATGGGGTGGGCTGTACTGCCATGGAACTCCTGTTCTACCAACTAACTGCAAATTTGGGTATCACACCAGGAAGAACCTGCAGGTAGAGTGCAGTCTCCCCCCATCTTCCCTTCTAAATCTGTATTTACCACAATCCCTACTGCGTAGTAGTAGTCCACCTGGGCAGGTGGACAACGTGTCTGCTTTGCAAACTTCTTGTGACTCCTTTCTGCTGTGAAGGGGAGGTGGGATGTCCTATTGGTCAGGGCTCACATGGCATATCTATGTCATGGGATGGAACCTGGGGCAATTCAACAGGCTGTGACAGGTTGCTTTGGCACTAGTAATAGGTTTAGATAGGAACACTGAGGGCTCAGAATCAGGCTGATTGGTGGGACTGTGCTCAGGAATAACTTCCCTCCCTGTTTTTTGCTGCAAAAATGGCTGTGTGATGAAAAATGACAGAAGGAATGTAAAGCTGGGGGATGAACACCCCAGGGACGGTGCTTCTCCCTCTGTTCCTCACCTCCCACCTTGCTCTCTGCCTTCCTCATTCCACTTCTGATACCTATCTTTTTTTTTTTTTCACCCCCTGCTTCCCCTGCTCTCCTCCCCAATCTCTCTCCCTGATGGATGGAACCATTAGCGGAATCACTGTAAATAATGTGTAAAGTTAGAAGTTACAACAAGGTATCTCATTAAAGCCGCTTCACTCATCTTACTTCCCAATTAATGTTTAAGGCTTCGCTGGAATGCGGTGACAATATGTCACAGCATATCATTGTGGCAGGCGACAGGATGTTAATAACCCACTGGCCCTTAAAGGAGCCTTTAATGTCAGCTGCAGAGGAGTAAATAACATTGGTTTCTCCCCCACAGCCCATCCCCTCCCCCTTTTTCTTTTTCTTCTTTTAATTCACTGCAAGAATGAAAGAGTTTGGGCTGAAATAACATCATTATCTCATAAACCCAACTCCCTGCAGAGGCAGAGCACAAAAGGTGTTGCCCAAGGGACTCTGGGATTTTCGGCACTGTGACAAAGTTGCTCCAACTCCCTACCCCGAAAATTCAAGAACTCATGGAGTGTTTGCCTTCACCAGTCTTTCCACCTCCACTTGGAGCCTCTTTCCTTTTTAATAAAAGAAATCCCCTCATCTTTCTTTTCTTATTAGTAATTTCTACCCCCTTTCCATACCTTCAAGCCCCTAAACACAACTTCACAGCATCTGAGTAGTCAAAAGTTTCCTTTCATGTATAACGGTTTTATCTACCATTATAGTAACTTTATTCCTTTGACTACACTGCTTTCTGGGAGATGAGTCATCTTTGCCTTTCATTCCTCTAACTATCTGTTCACTTTGAGCACAATTGTCACTCTTTACCTTCCTGTTGCCATGTGATGGGTGGGACTTGGGCTCCCCTGGTCATCAGTTGCTACAGGCTCCAAGTGGAATCGATCCCCACTGAAGTCAAGGAAACTCCACTGGTTCATCCCAGAGCTGCCAAACGTGGAACTGAGCTCCTGCGTTCAGAAGAGGTGATGTAGCATCACTGTCACCAGTCCATTCCTCTCTGGAGATGTAAAGATCTGTTAATCAGAGTGTGATGAAACCAAATGGCCCATTATTGGAAAACCATTTTGTAGATGTATTTCTCCCATGAGGAAGAGGAGTGAATTTTTTTTTAAATTTACAGGAAAAGTATCTAGGACTTAGAGAAAGAATCCCACAAGCTTTTTGCTCAGTTCAGCCCCACATCTAACATGTCACATCAGGCAAATCACACATGGATTTTTCATGATCTCAATTTCCTCCTTTACAGTGGGTCTAAAATGTTTGCTCTGCACACCTGAGTTATTGCTTTAGTATTTGGAAAGGTCTTTCAAATTTCAGGATAAACAGTCAAGTCTTGTCACTGTATAAATACTTATTCTATTTATTGTACAAGGGATATTATAAATATATCCCTACACTTCTGTTCTAATAATCAGAAAATTCAGGATGAATATCAATAGGAGGCAACCAGCAAAGAGATTAACTGTTATTGCAAAACACTCTAAAATTAAATGTTAATTCTTTCAGAGATTGAAAACTTCATTAGTCCCAAAATTTTTTGGAAAGCTTTATTCTCTTCCAAGAGAGACCAGTACAATCAAGTCGTATTGCATCTTTATGTCAGCCTGAGTGGACCATAACACATCCAACACAACAGAGAGGTTGGAAAGTGTTTGGGAGAGGGTCACAAGTACAAAAGGACTATGCAAGTATAAGACAATAACAGGATGATCTTGTAGATGAGTCCAAAGCAGACAAAGTTTTGTCCAAGCAATCTTGGAGACAGACTTCAGTGCTGAAGTTGTGGAAAACACAACTCTGTGGAAGGAAATGGAGCTCAGTGTCCCATGGGAGCCACCAGTAAGGTGGGAACTAGGAGAGATGTGTTTTATAGGGAGCACAGGCCACAAGAAGTTTGCCATAACCCAACGTTCTTGCATAGGAGGGCCTCATGACCTGTGCCCGAAGCCCTGTTTTAGAACTTATTCCCTACATCCTGTTGGGTCATCTGTAAAGGTGAGGAATTCAACTACCAGGTTCTGTTTCCCCACACTGCTGGAAGTTTAACAGATTAGAAGTTCACATAGCTCTTTGAGATCATCAACTAAAGGCACTACAGGAATGCAAATGTGCTCAGCTCCTTCCTCCTCTCTTCTCTAGCTCAAATACATTATTGATTTGCTCAGTGACCAGGGGCCACTTGTCAAAAGTATAACAGCATTAGCAGCACTTGACGTAATAGGGGAATGGAGAGATCTGTGATTAAGTTTAGACAGCCTTGTTTGACTTAGTTAATTGGTTAAATATATTCAGTTACATGTGATGCTTCAGATTTCCGGCTCCAGTAGGGTGTAATATTAATTTTAATTAAAGCTTAACAGAGTTGGCCAAATATTTCTATTTTCTGAGTATTTTTCTTAATAATATAATTCATACATTGCTGTAAAAGGAAGCAACTGAGGCCTGAAAACTTTTTATCTGACCATGAAGATGGAAATAGGCTACCATTGAGAAGAAGAGAATTTATTAATCTTTTTTCTAAACTGAAGAAGAAATAGGAAAGAACTTGTTAAAAACCCTTCCACTTCAAGTTGGGATTAACCTATGTCTTTCTAGAGAGATGTTTTTCTCCCTTTCTTTAAAAATCTAAAACTCTTGTGAAACCCATGACTGCAAGAAATTGCACCTCCTAAGTTTGCCAAGGAGTCTTCATGTTGGCTGTTAAATCTAGATAACACCCAGTCTGATATTTCCTTTCTGAAGATCTGCATCCATCAAAAAAGGAAGGTCAAACAGCATTCTACAGTCTGCCTCTATCCAAGGGTCCCCAAAAGTGGGGACTCTTACCACAGATCCCTGTGTGTTTTCAGAGACAGAGCTCTCTTAGTTCCCGCTTTATGAGACTCCCCCAGGACACTGAGGCCCATCTTCTTCAGTTTAGCATTTCCCTTGGGAGAAGTTATCTGTGCCGGGTGCAGGCTGACATGAAGGTCAGATTTGCTAAGAGAAGTTCCATGTGACCAAGAAACATCCCTCAGCTCTTGCCTGGAGAGGCTTCAGTCTGGCTTTTTAAATTGCTTTGGTCCTTGGGCCATAAAGGTCTCCATCCAAAGCTGAAGTTACAGGAGGAATGTGCAAATCCCAATAACACGACCTGACTAGTCACTGGAGCAGATCTACCTGACTTCCACAACATGGCAAGGCATCCAGCAGGTGTTCAAAACAGGGAGGTGGCTACCTCCGATGAACCACGTTGATGTAATAATTACAAGAGTTTGTATCGCTTTCCTAATGACAGCAATTGAAAGTGCAAATACAGCCAGAGCACATTAAAAATAGCCCACTATAGCAGCTGCATTAGAGGACTTTTCCCAGTGCAGAGCTCACAGGACCGCCTCTCTGGCTTTCCTGCCAACTCCCAACCCCTCTGCTTTGCATTTCAATTATTTTTCCTTCTCTCTACTGAAATGCAGACTGTAAGATCTGAAAGAAGAAGGATGGATGGCAACTCTTGTACTGCCCACCAACCATGCCTAGATCTCTTTATATTACAGGTGGTCAATTAAAAAGATGTGATATTTTTTTCTACAGTATTGGGATCCAGCTCTGCAAGCCTTTAATTATCTGCATAGGTGGAGCCAGGACTGGGAGAGGGTGGAAACACTGTCTGTTCTTTCAGCTGATCCATCCCTGAGAGCAATCAGCTCAGGTATTTTGAGCCTCATGATAAAAAAAAATAATAATAAATTACCAATTTCTGCTTGTTTTTTCTACTCTTCTGCATTGTAACACCATTAAGGTGTTGATGTCCTGACTTCCATAGGACCTAAATACCAAGAACCTATGTAAATATTTTGCTAACCAAGGCTCCCAGCTTGGCCCACATTTCATCTAAAAAGTGAGTTCATAAATCTTCTTTAGAGCATCTGTACATGGTAAATGACATGGATGATAACCTTCAGCACCAACTTGTGCTGGGATACTTCTGACTATAACTAATGACATATCCCAGTCTGACTTTTTATCACACATTAAATATACTTCTGCTGCTTGGTAACAACTCAAAGTGTTTCCTGGAGGGAAACGGGTCTGGCAGCAATGCTCCAAGTATAAATAACATAGCTCATTTCTCTCCCCTCCCAAATCTTCCTCTAACTCACTTTGGACAACCCCATCTCCCCAAGGGCAGAAGAATGAGCAGTGTCCGACACGCAACGGAGGTGAGAACAAAATCTATTACACTGTATTAAGGATTCTTCTTCCTGCTGTTTAGGCTGTGTGATGGCTGGCAGAACAGTTCTGGTGCTAGCATTCAGCAGGTACAGGAGTGGGGTAGCACATAAAAGACCACAGGCAGGTTGGGACTCACCATGCAGCAGCCCAAAGGAAGAATCCTGACATCTCGCTCTTGTTCGGGGTGTCAGAGAAACCAGAGTTATGTTCTCAGGGGAGTCAGTCACGGGGCTGGAACAGAGCAAGATATAATTATGGAATAATGCGTGTTCTTTTTCCACCACTCCCCCCTTACTAAATTAGCTGTCATGTCACTAAAAACGTTTCTGTGTTCCACAATCAGTCCACTTAACTGTAACAAAGCAGCACAGATCTATCAAACTCACAATGAGCTCCACTAATGACCGCTGAAATTACCAGATCCGTCGTGCTTCCCAGCACCCCGCTCCTACCTCCACCTCTCTTCAATCACTGCTCTGCTTGAGGCCTGGCCGAGGGAAAGTGAGTGAGTCGAAGGGCACACGAGGCTGCAGCATTGCTCTGCCTTGCAAGCGCTGAGCCGTTGGGTTTGTGTCTTTTTCACTGTGAAGGTGATGCTGGAGAGGGCTGTGATCTGGAGGTACCAAAGGAAAACCATCAGAGCTAGAGCCAGCAGTGAAATACCAGCAGAGTGCATTGTTCCTGGTCCCTGATTATGCATTTAGCTGCATTGCTAAGCACTTTTTTTTTTTTTTTAACTGCTCCTCGGAAGTGCAATCTTGCTGCTATTCAGATACAATGTGGCTTCTATTCTCTCCTCCAGTTTTAATTATGTGTCCGCCACTGCTGCCTCTCCAAGCTGGCGGACTCTGAGATTCATAATTTCAGCCTGACACCATAGTAACCATTTAGTTTGATTCAAGACTCTAATGTCATCACTGGATAGTCTTGAATAGAGCAGGGAGAGAGGGTGTAATTTGAAGGCAACATCACATAGAAACTGCAATTATTTCTCCCTTTTGGAGGGAAATGTAAACAAAAGGTCATCACTGGTCAGTGCTCTTCATTTCCATCCTCACACACTGACAAGCTGACTTTTTGTTTATTATTTATTTCCTCACCCACCCACAGGCCTCCACACCATCATGGGGAGCAGCAGCCAACATTAGTTATCATCCTCCCATAGCAATGTGACTACACCCCTGGGAGAACTCTTTACTCCCCTGGGAGTATTTGAAGACAGAATCATAGAATCCTTAAGGTTGGAAAGACAAATAAGATCATCGAGTCCAACCATCATTCCATGCCTATGACTGCTATACACCATCTCACTCAGTGTGACATCTTGAACACCACTGGGGACGGTGACTCCACCACTTCCCCATACAGCCTGTACCAATGCATCACTGCTCTTTCTGAGAAGAAATTTTTCTTATTACGTAAGTCGACCCCAGACAGCTTGTAAAACCACCTGGAGTCCCATTAGTATTTTGAAGGGGGGTGTCTCTATGGGGCATGAAGTTTCTACAGCTCTCTCCAGCCAAGTGCTGTCACATCCAGAACATTATTGACAGTCAACCCTATCCTTGCAAGGAAGTGGTTTCATTCAGAATCTCTTCTCTTTCTTCTCCCTTTCTCCAGTGCAGATCCCATGTAGAATTTCCTGTCTTCTCCCTTAAGTTAAATGCTTGAGTCTCACGTGGACACCACACTCCACAGCTCCAGAATCAACCCTCTAGCTCCCAAGAGCCATACTGCCCTTCACCAGCTCAGAAAGCTGCCTTCTAGTCACGCACATAGGCTTATAATAAAAAAGCCACAGGGCAGCAATGCCACCATCCAAGTTATTAGACCCTGGACCATAGTTTGCAATGTCTCTGGACACAACCCTTCTTTGATCCCACTTGGGAAGGCAGAGAAACATAAGACGGATATCAGCAAGACAGATGAATGTGTGAACGCGGTGAAATGCAATTGACTGGGTAGCATTCACTGCAAATCCCGCTGCAATAAATGAAGCTCTCCTGCCCTCCCCCAATGGCTCAGTGATAGAAAGGAGTTAAGTGAAAATAAATGCTCATATCAAATCACAGGTATTGATTTTCTGAGCTAGTAAATGAAGGCGCTTTATCTCCGGAGGGAGATTGAATGTCTGTGTGCCATGCTTTGCTCCATTTTCATAAAAAGGAAGGCATGGTGGAATTATTTTACCTGGCTTCTCATAAAGTGTAAAGGGAGCAGATTCTCATGTCAATGACAAGAGGTATCAGTCAGGAAAAATGCCATGAAGACAATGGAACCATCGAGGATTGGCAATGGAATAACAAGCCTGGGAGGCTGTCCTTGGACATCAACTTGTCCTTCAGCAAATATGCATGAATGCCCTTCCACATCTCTGTGGTCCCTTTCCCCTACAAGTAACCTGTTCTTCACAGTTTACTTTTGCTTTGCTAGAAGCTAAGCTTACATCTACATCATTTAATTCTTCTGGCTGTTTTAAGATGAGAACAAGGATTTCACTGCTACTTATGCCAGTTTTGAGCTCTAATGAGTTCTGAGCAGGATGTGATATTGAAATTATAGGTATATTACATTTAATAATCTGCAGAAAAACCTTAAAGGGAGTTGTCCATTGCCTTGAGGAGTGGTTTAGAAGATCAAAGCTGTCTGATGCAAAGTAATTCATGTAGGCAGAAGTCACACTCACAAAGGTCCTTTTGGAAATACAACCTCTTTTCGACTGGGTTCATCTACACAGTCATGCCTTGAAATGAAAGAGCTGAACTTCTGCATCTGAGATCCACAGATCTGTGTCCAAGCCTTCCATCTTATCTGGTAGTTACCCATCTTATCAGCCAATTTTCTGGCGCTAGCAATCCATCTCTGCAACCATCCACTCATTTCACTATGCAGTCAGACCTGGTATATTTTGCAGCTGGTATTTTTCAAAGTAGGAGAGATCAAATGCAAAAAATAGATGCAAAGAAGCAAGTCACTAAAAAGCAGGCCCTATGCTTTTGCAGCACAACATGGGATTCTTTGGTATAAAACTGCTGTTGAGCACATTTTTACTCCTGGCCTTTCATGGCCTGGCACACTGAGACCAATCTCAGAAGATCTAGGCGAACATAGTGACAGGAAGAAGCAAAACAGGTGGATTTCACCCAGAAATGACTTCTGCATGAGAGAAGGATAATTGAGGGATTTTTCTGTTCCTGACATGGAACCTGGCTATCTTTTCTATCTTCAAAGTACTGGACAGAGAAACAATTCCTGAGTACAGAATCCCAGTTTCCAGGGACACAATCAACGATCTTCAGCTTTGAGGTTTTTCTGTGTTGACACAAAGAGGCTTGGGATGCTGTTCAGAGTTCCAGAAAGGCTATCTGACACGGCCTGAAGCTATTGCTCTTTCCATCCATAGCATGATAATTTCTACTGACCTCTGAGGGAACAAAGCCAAGCCCAAGTCCATCCATTCAATGGAGAAAAGCTCACATGTTCTGTTCTGGATTTCCCACCACTGATACATAATGAATGAATAGACAGGTTGTTGATACCAGTTTTCACTACATAAAGACATCTATAGAGGACAATAAGAGAGACTTTATTAGAGGTTCAATTTGAAAGGAGGGAGGAAGGACTATGGGTCTAAAGAAGCATCAGTGTGAGTTCAAAGTGTTGGGAAGAAAACCCTTGGTATATGGAAAGCACAAACATGGTCCTGTAAGGGAATGCTGTCTTGATGTCAGGCTCCCAAAGTGGTCTTCAATGTGCAGTTGCAATGCAGACATGTTATGATAAGAGAAACAGTTCAGTGACAGCATTCTTAGAAATTTACTTCATTATTTCTTGGTTATTGTACAGCCTTTCTCAAAGCATCTTCTGGTGAGGTGGGTACTTGAAATAAAGAAGTGGATGAAGGCACTTTTTTGTAGATCTTGGTTGAAGCCAAGTCACTTTTGCCAGAGCTGTGAGGCAAATAGGTGAGATTTTCCTTTTACTCCCAGCGGGAGAGTTGTACACAATGTGTTATCACTTTGTTTCAGTAGGATTTTCATTTTCATAGTGACAATCATTTTACATCATCAAGATTTGTTAGCCTCTCCTTGCACCTGCTTCTGGTTTTAGGATGTGGGTTGCCTTTTCATTTTTTTTAAATGGGGAATCATTGTTTCTTTTTTTGTTTTGTTTTGTAGTAGAGGAAAAAAAACATGTTGCTTTTTATTATTATTCCCCCATCCACATGCCTTTGGTGTCTTTTTCAATAATGTTCTTACTATGACAAGCAGAAACGCTGCCCTGTACAACCTGTATAGAGAGTGCAAGCATCAATCCTCTCTTATTAAGCTGAAGCTAAAATGCTCATAGACAAACTGTTAAAAAGAAGAAAGCATCCATGCTGCGGTGGAAAAGGTAAAATGCAGTAATTGTCCAAAGCTTTCAAGGAAGAATATCTCAGTAGGGGAGGGAGGACATTTTTTCTTTCTGTGACAAATTGCCAGAAGAGTCCAGGAAAGCTCACTTCACCAAGATATATTTATTTTTAGGCACAAAATCACCCTTACTGCCTTTGATTCCTGCAAATTTGTTGAGGAGGATCAAATACTATTCACTACCCAGCTTCAGGTACAAGTTATCCCTACCTAATATTGCTGCTCTTTTTGAATACTTTCTGATTCTGACTTTTTTTGCAGAGTCCCAAAGAGGGAAAAAATAAGAAAAGAAAAAAACAGCATTCCTTGTCATGTCTGTCATGTCTATTTGGCAACTGGTGAGAGAGAACTGGGGTACATATAGAGATACAAGGTGGATTAATCTGATTAAATTCAGGCCTCTAAGTCAAAGCTAGTCACCCAAAGCTCCTTTCTTACAGTAGACAGACATCTCATCAATATACAGTCAATGGAACCAGAGGTACAATTCATCCAATTTCAAAGTAGATGCCTAAAGTAGATCACACGAATCACAATCCTAAGAGCATATTTCTCCCCACTGACTGTAGAGGGATCTTAGCATGAGTAAACTGTTTTTAGACACGGAAAGCAATGCTGACTGGCTCAAGGCCCCTGCCTTTGAATCCTTGCATGGGCAGCTCTTCTTCCATGATGTTTCTGATGCTGTAGCTATTCACCTCTGGTTCAACTATGGAGATAGGGCTTAAATCTCACTGAGGTAATTTTGGAGAGTAAAAAATGAAGACAATGCCCCTAATAACATTTTTATCCTGGTCTTGCACACATCCTACTAGACTTTAGCATGGTACTGAGGATCAACCCTCTGAAAGCATCTTTTGGCAGTTAGAGATGGATGGAGTCATGGAATGAACACATAAGAACATGGTCCAGTGAGCTGTTGATCTTCAGACTTTATACACAACCTTAGTCCAAACAGCAATAAACGTAGGAATCCGGAGGCAGGAGGTAAGTAACTGATCTTGGTCAGGAATAAGAAATTGGTGGACCAGGTCATTTTTGTAAGGAAAATGCCTTTTTCCTTTTTCTGCTATGAGATTTTTTAAATAACCTTTAGAAAAAGTGCATCTGGGAACTCAAGCAAGACAACACAAAAACAGAGCTGTGAAATGCACACTAGCCAGCTCAGGTCTCACCAGACACAGATTCCAAAGTCAGATGTGAGATTTTGATGCCTAGTGAAGTTAACTTTTTAAAGCAAAAGAAAGAAGACTGTTGCAGTCTGAACAAGCCAATGCATCTCACAGCAGTTCTCATGAATCCAGAAAGACAGTCCATATATTATTTAAACCATCCAATTTACTGAACAGCTCAAAGAGGTTCTCTCTACAGCAGAGTTTATGAGGATTCTCAGAAAACTTTGCAAAACATTCTGCTTTCAGCCAGTTCTTCTCCAGCTGTAAGAGGTTTTGCTTCCTTGCTTGGATCATTTGCATGAAGAAAGGTCTTTGCTCCTATCACCTCTGTTGATAGCAATACAGTCACCTGTGCCTCTTCAGAAAGAGGTGTTGTAGAGTTTCCTGGCCCTAAGCCAGCACCTTCAGATGCAGTGGTGACTCTATTGGCAACATCATAGCACAGATGTATCAGAGAGAACAGGAAAAGATGAGCCATTAATAGCATCCACTCCGAGTTCTGTTGGAACTGGAATAGCAGACATTAGCTGGAAGGCAAGTGCTCCTCTCCATGGGTTTGAAGAGAGAATTGTGTTTAAAATCCATTGCAGTACCCAAACAGCAAACTGCCCATCTGGAGTTCCTTGGGCATCAAAACAACACATCTGTCATAAAAGGAGGTTCAAGTTCATGTCTCCATATACAACCCACACAAGCAGAGCTCTAAGAAGCTGTGAAATTCAGAAGAAAACCAAATTTTCTCACCCTTCAAATAATCTTGGGTCTCAGTTTTTCAACCTGTGCTTGGAGGAATGTTTGCATCTGTAGTTAAGGCACCTAAACAAGCTTTTCCTTCTTGTGTAACAATCCTATGCCTCTCCTGGATTTTCTCACATCTGAGTCACAAAGTGATGTGTTTATATTGGAAATGCACGTGAGCAGATCTTCCCTAACTAACAGGGGACTGAAGAGAAACAGCTGAACAAGTACATGCTCGTACATGCACAGACACACACACACAATGGACCTAACACAGCTAGTTATAAATCTAATAAACTGGCAAGCACTACGATCCTTATGCTGCCCATAAATAATTCACTGCCAAGATGCTTGTAGGAACAGCACCTTCTGGATAGTCCATGGGAAATTCTAACGGGTACTGAGCCCTGCTGACTCCAGTTATTAATCCTGTTTATTGCTGCAGTGCCAAAGGGCCAACACAGAATGAGCCCCCTTTGGGCTAAGAACTGTATAAACACAGACTCTCGAGTTTAAAAGGACTTTGGGAGGAGAAAACATTGGTATAATGATGTTAGCCCAGCCCCAGGACTGTCAAGATTCAAAATGTCTTTCCTCTCCAAGAACCAGCAATAGCTTTTAGGCAAAATTCTCTGCTTTGTGTTAGAAATAGACCCAAGATGCTGAGTCTAGAGTCTGACAAGGATGTGAATGTCTCCAGCTCGAAAGGATCCAGATGGGTTGGGTTTATTAGGGTGGTCTCTTAGCAGTATAGATTACCTCAATGGGAGGAAGGGGCAGAGAATGGAAGAGATTTCACCCCTTTCTCCTGGAAATGCTTTGTTTTAGAAATATAATTTCCTTATCAAAAGGCATGTGCCCTGCATTATGAGCTTGCAAAAGTCCCAGACCTGTTGGTTTCCTCACGTTTCTTCACCAGAGCGTTTCTAGGGAAGAACAGAGACTGGTTTCTGTGGTTCCTCAGCCCCTGAGGAGGCAGGGAGTTAAACCAGGGGAGCAAGTAGTGCCCTTGGCAATGGTAACAGATGAAATGAACCACTGTTGTTTCAAAGGGCAGCTGAACAGGCATTAGGCCATCACCTGCAAAAGGATCTAAAAATATTCTGTTACCTTTTGAGCCAGCCCATCCCCTTCCATTGTGATTTCTACATACACAGTTTCATTGCTGGATGCTGAGTTTTCAAAGGATTGTTGTTGAAAACATTCACTACAAGGTATCTCTTTTTCTTTAACAAGCAAAGAGGACTGAGCTAAGATTTAGCAGAGGTAGCTATCATCACCTCTCTACTGCTCACTGTACTGCAGCTTAGAAATGGCATTTCAATTGCCTCAGCTTTAAAGTGGGAGAGAGCTACCACTCTAGAAAACTCTCTGAGTTCTACAAGCAAATGCTCCCAGTCAGTGCTGATCAATATTATTGATATTTTTAAAATCCTGAATCACAGTCTTGACTTTTATATGGGCATGACATATGTGAGGTGGCACTACAGCTCCCTGAGCAAAGACCTTTGTCGTAACTTCTACTGGTCACAAAGCACAAAGCTGGTCTTTTGCCTCCTAGCTGAACCAATCACATCATCGTGGGCTACCAGAAGGTCCTGCATGATCATACTCCAATCTGCAAATCAACTCTTTTATGCTTTCCCTCTACCCATTCACAATGGAACAAGGTGTTTGGACCGATTTCATGCCAGCTTTCAGAAAGTTATTAACTCACCTCAGCCTAAACATGGCAATTGAACACACCTGGGGAAATCTCCAGAGTTCAGGGCTGGACGCCTTTGTAAAAGGAAGTTTAAGAGGGATGCTGGTTCCCTACGCAGTAATACCTGCAAAGAAAAGGAGTATCTGTGGGAAAGGAGAGAGCCACAGAAGTTCTGGAGGTCTCAGTGTGATGAAAAGCCTCAGTCTATGCCTTAAGTCTGACTCTGGAGACTACAGCTGTGAGCTGCAGCCACTGAGGTGTAATGCCCTGAAATTAGACATTTATACATATGTGTATAATATAATCTTGTAAGCTATAAAGCAAAGGTTGGTTCTGCTTCTTCCAAGGTGGGTTTCCCAATAACACCTTAAATGAAGTGTCTCAAATAAGGATTTAATTTAGACTCAATAAGGAGAGTTATTGCTCCATAATGAAACAGCAAGTAGTTATTGCAAACACATTTAGTGAGGTTTAACAGCCTTGTAATAGGCATGTAGAAGCTGTGGCCTGGCTAGAAAAGTTCAGTGAATATCTTCTTAATCTTATACAGGTATTTTGGTTTTCGTTGTTTTTTGTTTTTGTTTTTTTGCTCAGCATGCAACTGGTATTTAATTAGATTTGTGTTAAGTAGCAGCCATGGATGAGAAAATACACTTCATTCTCCAGCATTGGCTGCTGTATGCCACCCCCCTCCCCAAACAGCTACCAGTAGTGCCATTTGGAGTTAAATTCAGCACTGCTGCCCCTTCCACAGCCTATTAAATGTACTAAACTGTAGCTGATATGAAGAACCAGAGACCTGGCAGGATCAAGCCCAGGATGCAAGGTGCTGACTTTTCATGAGGTGTTTAAATGCCTAACCTAGAATGTGATGTCTGCACCAGCTTTGGTGGGGACCTGATTTGCTTTGGATCAGAACAGGCTCACCCATGGGGTAATGTTTATCTTTGAAGATCCTGTGAATCCAAGAAAAATAGGAGTGGATGTGGTTTGGGGCAGGAAGGCTCTCCCAGGACCAAAGGGGCAACAGCATGTAAAAGAGATGTGATTCTTCTCCCTGTGCTCAGCCACGCACCACTGGGACTCATCATCAGTGCTCAGTTCTCTCTAAACATAAATGCAGAAAACCTTTGGGCTGCTGCCATAACACTTCTCAGCAAAACCTACCTTAGTCTGCTCTGTTATTTGTACAACTTTTTGACGAAGAACTGCCTTCCCCAAGACCTCCCTGCTGCCTTTCTGTGCATTAACTGCAGCTAGATTATCCCAGCCTAGGCTGAAAGGAAAAACTCAGTTTTGAAGGCAGCGGGTGCAATAGAGGTAGAAAGCAGAATTGATGACTTTAAGGGGAGAACTACAATCATACCCCATGCTGTCACAAGAAAGCCATGCTCCAGCTAACAGAGGAAAGAATCACACTTTCCTTCTACAAGCCAATAACTTAAATTGATCTAATGTGGGAAGTCATCCTTGCTAATCCTAATTTTATAGGGTTTAATGGCCATCGCTTAGCTGTGATCACACTTCACCCAGCGTGTGAAAGAGACACAGCCCCAGTTAGGGTAGATGCAAAGGCAAGTGAGAGATTATCTGCTTTACAGCTGTAGAAAATGAGGCAAAAAAAAGGAAGGCAATAGACCCATCCTGATTGAGAAAGGCAGCTCAGCGGCACATCACCAACTGCACAAATGGATCCTGGGCAATTAGAGATCTCTGTTCTCTTCTGGTTTTAAGGATTGCTCTCCCTGTAATCTGTCTTTTAGGATCTAAATGGCCTGTGACAAAAGGCTTCTGATTAAGCACTTCTTTTGCTTTGTTACACTTCAGAGTGAAACTGGTGCTCCTGAAAATAAAGTAACTGAATAAAGATGAGACGGAGAGCTGTCTGATTGCAAACTCCTCATGCGGGAGGTTCTTCAGCATCAGGTCCACAATGGTTCTGTCAACTTCAGCATTCCACAAACCACACTGAACACATCCTCTCTCACTGTTCTCCACTCAGTACATGAGTTCTGGGACTCATAAAACCCTGCCTGTGTTGTGTATCCATGGAAGCCTCAAGAGCTCATCCTGCTCAGACAGGTTCCCTTTCCAACGGGGAGTGAGAAGCATCAGAGCAAAACAGGGCATAAAGATTTCCTCCCTTTTGTCTGCTTAAACTATGGTTTCTGCTTACAGACCGTCCCTCAGGATAGCAGTATTCACCCAGAGAGAGCCTGGATTTAACTCCTTTTTTAAAATACTCTATGGTACATAAAAGCATCACCGTGCACCAGGAATGCTGGTGGGATGTGGCAAAAGTCTTTGCTTAACACTTCACATATGTAAACTTGTTGCCTTTGAAGAGTCTCAGGGTCACAGAGTCTAAACTAAAGATATCATCCATTGTTTTCATAAAACAAGGACTGTCAGGGCAAATTATTGCTTCAAATATATTAGAATTCCATCCACAATTCATTCTGGTTTAAATATAATGTTCTACTCAATCAGAAACAAAACATTTTGAGAAGTGTATTATTCCCCTCTAAAGGATCTGAATGTACTTCTAAACTTAGGTCATTTTTTTCTACATTAAGGGAAACTCTTCAGGTATCTTAGAGTTGAACCCATTCATCAATGTGCACAAAGCTGTAAAATTATTTCTCTGATCCATTCCTGCAATTCAACAGAAAATACTTACAGTGAAACCCTTGATTATTACTATAAAAGGGGAATAAGTTTCACATCAAATTTCTCTTTCCAGTGGGATTTTACAAAACTTAGAATAGTCCAAAAAAATTACTTTTCTTTAAAAATTATCCAAGAGTTAGCCTTACAAGATTGTGGTGGTTGCAGGGGGAGCAGACAAATTAAACTGACCGAAATCAACACCAACAAATACAACAACGTTGTCTATGCTTGGGGAGAGGGAAGATATAATCAAACAACACAGTGCACAGGGAAATCATCGTATTTTCCTTTTAGCGAGCCAGGTGCTCACTGTTACATCAGTAAAGACATGCTTTCCAGCCATTACAACTTGTACACTCCACAGCCATTTAGCCATACAGCAAACATACAACTTTAGGTTATGTCTCCGCTTTCCCCTAGGACAGATGAGATGCTGCATTACACAGACATAGGACAAACAAGCAGCATCTCTGCTGAACAATGGGGATGAGGCTCACCAGGATGAAAGGCTGAATGTCTGAGCAATGATCAATGCCTTCATGGGATAGTGGGGAGATCTCTTTATTAAGAGATGGCTATTAAAGCATCCAGGGTCTGGACCACTTGCTTGTTCCAGTCACCACCTGAATTCTTGGAATCATTAAGGTTGGAAAAGACCTGTAAGGTCATCCAGTCCAACCATACACTGACTACCAGTATTTCCTACTAAACCATGCCCTTACATCCCACATCTCCAGATTTCTTGAACAACTCCAGGAATGGTAACTCCCCCACCTTCCTGAGCAGCCTGTGCCAATACCTGACCATGAGATCAGAAGTGTCCCAGTGAGCCAAGACCCCATACCTGTAAACCAGATGGACCAGACTCTGTTCTTTGCTGTCTTACAAAGATTTTCTGGTAAGTTCAGGGAAATCACCCCATTAATTCACAAATAGCAGCCAAAAGCTGATATATATCATATATGTGAACTACCCCCATGGTTTAAAAGGAGACAGACTGCAGACAGAAATGGGAGACAGCTAAATTTCTTCTTTTTGGGGGACAGGTTCTGTTGATTTAAATGAGGGAGATAAATAGAGCATTGGAGAACATGTAGGTACACTGATTGACTTAGCTTCTTTCCCGTCACTCCTTCAACAAGCAGTAAAATATAGCCACAAATTGACTAGGAAGGAAGCTAATTAAATAAAACAGCACACTTGATTGATAAAGTGAAAATCTCAACAGCTCTTCCATAAGGTGCACATGGACTTGGTGTACCACCAGAAAGAAGTATTTCCAAAGCTTGTCATCCAGAAAAGCCTGGTAGATAGAAGAGGAAAGAGAAGTAGGAATGATGAATGTTATCCAAGTTGAGCCTGCAGAGCCACATCTCAACAGCTGCTCTCTTTAAGACGTCCAAGTCCCTCTTGCCCTGGGAAGCCATACCTTGAACCTGCAACCACCATGGCAGCCCTGGGCTGGAGATTCAAAGCCCTTTGATCCCAGCTCCACTGCAGAAAACCCCTGGGGAAGGTTGACTCCTCACTCCTTGCAATGCACAAATACTTTCTACCACATGTCTTTGGAGAAACCAAATTATTGGCAAAGCAAATTGCTTTCTGGATTGCTTTTTGTCCAATTGTGAGAGCTTCATTTTAGGAGCCATCAGGGGTGAAAACCTGACATTGCAGAGGCTACTCTGGGGGATCAATATATTGAGAAACCAATACTCTGAGGCAGGAGAGCAGGACAGCCACTGCTTTTCACCAGTTTTTCTGCTGAAGCAGTGGGAAAAGACCTATTTTATACCTACATAATGATAATAATAATAATAATAATAATAGAATGAAAAATAAATAAATAAAGCCTTCTTGATAAATGCATTATTAGCTGTAGTGGGAGCAATTACAGGAAGAATGGGAAGTGACAGCTGCAGGCCCTAGATAGACAAGGCACAAATGGGGAGTTTTAGACAAATGCCCTTCAGATAATGGGTTTGCTTCTTGTCTAGTTTGGGGGAGGGATGAGACCAATATGGGGGGCATTAACAGGCTGTGCTATACATAGGGAACTGTAGTTGCTGTACCAACTCTCTGCAAGCATAGTTTAGCTTTTCTTTTCTTTTTTTTCTCATTGCATCTGACTTCATATTTGTTTAAAGCAGAGTGGCTTTCCCTGCTCTCACCCTCTGTGCAGGGAGCTCTTTCCACAGTGACAGGAAAGGTCCTGGGATTTGCTGCTTTATAAGCTTGTCCATTTTCAGGACTGGGATCTCAGACAATAAGATTGTGGGGAGACCTCTGGGAATGGGGTTGCAGCTTGTGAGAGCATCTGTGCTGGAGCGTAATGGAAACCTGATGAAACTAAGCCATCAGAGGCAACGCAGAGACTGCTATCCAGAGGACTGCTGTCTGAAGGAAGAGGTCCCTCCCTCCAGATATCTCTGGAAAGGTAAGACACGGAGACAAAGCAGCTCAACAGGGATCATTCTGCTCTACATTCTGCAGCAAGTATTCAAGCTGTGGTGGCTGGGAGCTCACTATAACCTCTTGCCTCACTGCTGCTCTCACTAAGTATGAACAAAATCACTACCAAATTTTTCTGCTGCTCAGCATTATCCATGGCCCTTAAGTCTGATATTCAGAGCCCCATCCTTTGCCCTTTTCCTACAAGGCTCACACCTTTTGTTGCTTTAACCCATGGCGCTTTCCCAGTCACACTATTATGAAAGCATTCAGCCATTTCAGGAGCAGGAGAAAGTGCACGTGATGGAAAGCAGAGGGAGAATAACTCCCCTGGATGGCTGTGTGCTCCATAATAACAACGTGAGAACCAGCTGCAATTTGCTGGGGATGATGACACCGAGGTCAGACAAGCTGTATTGTAATTTGCATCCAGGAAAATGTAACCAGGCATGACCAGGCAATGAAGGATCACTCTTCCAGTTATTATGAACAAAGAGCATGCAGTGGGAAATCATAGAGGCCTCTCTACAAGACCTCTCTGCCTTTAGCTTAGCTCCATCTCTGTCTAATTACATGGCCTTGTTTGCATTAGTTTTGTCTATGGCCTCTCCCATGTCCCTTCTCACTGAGTGTCATTCAGAGCCATTAGCACAGATTGCACAACCATCCTGGGGATTTCCCTAAGGCATATATAAACTTTCCTCACAAAATATGATCAGGCCAGCCTGAGGCAACACTACGGAGGGAAGATTTCAGCCTAAATGTTTAGAATTTGGAAAAGTTGTAAGTGACAGAAAGTGGGGTCTAATAATAGGAAATGTTAGGCAGCCTTAATAGAAAGCACATTAAGAGGCTTGTGCTCCGCATATAATGTATCTTCTCCAAGTTAATTGCTCATCAGTTCAGTACATAAACAAAGACTGATGCTGTGACTGTGCAAGTGGCAGGGCTCATTCCCTGATGAGCTTTTTTTAGCTTAAAAAAAAAAAAAAAAAAAAAGGCTCACTCCAAACACCATGTCTGGGAGAACAGCTTCCTGCATACCAAGGTGGGACAGAAGTACTGGCCTGTTAGTGCAGTGTCCTGGGGTCGGGATGTGTCCAGGAGACTGGAGGCCAACTCAGCAGCGTCCATTTGCTTGTAGGACTGCACACAGGTCTAAAGCTGGAGGTCTGATGGGCTCTGAGGAGTCAGCAGATGAGATGGGTATGTGTTGAAGAGTAATCCAGCAGGACTGCAAGGGAGTCATAGGAATTACAGGTGAGAGCAGGAATTGGATGTTTACCAGCCTTTGCAACCAGCCTCTTGGGTCTCCAAGTCTGCACCAAGCCCACAGATATTACATGGAACTAAAGGCTGAATTTACATGGCTAGCTAAGCATCATATTAGCTTCCCATTCTGTCCCTGCTGGAACAGAGCTCATTAACGCTTGGCTTGGAAACGCTTTCTGAAGTAGCCTTAAGGGTTATCCATGAGACATGCCCAAAATCTGGGATTCCCAATTGCATGACTGACTGATCTCACCTGGAACTGTACGGCAGAAGGCAGAATGAAGTGTTGGTCTCAGGCAGCAAATAGGTGTAGACAGATCGCCAGGCTGCTTCTAAACAGCAGAGAATGGATGGCCATAGGTGGAGGTTTTCTGCTCTCGGGAGTTTGTAATCATCTCAGTGCCCAAGAAGGTAGCATAAGTTATCCCAAAGCAAAAGATATTCTAATTTGCCTTTGGCTCAGCCTGGAAAGTCTGTAATCAGTGCTGCTAATCTTTAATAAAAGGGGTTCACAGGAGCCTTTGTTTATAATGACATGGTGGGTGATAGCTCTTTCTTGTTATAATCCCCTCTCAGAAAACATTTGATGTGGAAAATGTCTCCCTTGACAGTTTGCTTAAATTTTCATTTGCCAAAACGCTGAATAAACTTCTTGTTTGTCTAATGGAACTAGAAGGAATAGTGACACTTTTATTGTTTGTTTACTTCCTCACTGGGGCACCAGCTAAATTGGAGATGTCATCACACAGCACTGAGAATCAAGCTTCTTAATTTAACTGATTGGTTTGCAAACAAGAGTCTCCAAAGCACCACTGCGCTACGTGGGCTTTGCAGTGACCGCAGATTGAAACACATCAGTGAGCTGCAGGCAAGAGAAGCAATACAATGTGGAGGTAATCCCAGAAAAGCTGCTGCTTTTACAAGGTATTGCACAGAAGCAACAGTCAAATGGCATCTGTAAAACCAGCAGAGAGAAAACAAAAAGCGCAATACATTTTCCTATAAATCCTATATGATTAGCAGCCCTACTGTATTAGTGCTAGCACTGATGTTGAAAGGATAGAGTGAACAGATTTTTTCCTTGAATTCCCTCAATTTTCTCCTCTGTTTATGCCCTTACAACCAGAAGTAGGGTTACTCTTGCTTTACACCACTCCAAGCAAGGACAGAGCAGTGCTCAGGATGCAGGCGGAGGAGCAGTCCCCCCTGGACCGCTGAGATTTTCAGGCAGATCAAATGTTGAGCTTCAGGTAATTGGCAGAGATCCTTTAATGTCTGAGTTTAACACTCGCCTACTAGAAGAGAAGACAATTAGGCAATGAGATGTGGAAGAGTCTGAAGTGCCAGGTATAATAATTCAGCCGCAGTAGGCTGTTCAGCAGAAAGCTGAAGGCTGAGAGCTGTCAATTACACCAGGGGTGAATTAATGCAACTAAATTCATGCACTGAAGCATCTTATTATTGCTATGATCACATTTTATTATGAAGCAGTTTGGGTGAGGTTATTTTTTTTAATTTATTTATCTATGTTAATTTTGTACAGAGACAAATAAGTTATGAGTTGGGAATTGTATTAATTTCACTGCTTGGAAATATTTTAATAGCTGATTAGGTCACTTGCTAGTTGTCGTCTTTTTTTTTTTTCTCTCTCTTCCTTCTGCTCATCATAAAATTAGTGTTTCGTGCTACAAGCACATAAGGTAGAAAATGTGACCCCTCTTGGTTCCCGTCCCAACATTTACTAATCACCCCCTACGCTCAGTTTCCACACTACCATTTCCTTGCCTTCCCCATGTGTATTTCAGGGTCTGACTTCACCAGGGCCAACAGAAGAAGATTTCATAGCTCAGAGGGAGACCTTCCAATCCACCCCAAAGCAAATAAACTGCACTGCTGAGAGCACCAGGATGCTCAGCAGACAGAAATCAAGATCCAGGAAGACTGTATCTTGGCCACATCCAGCAAATAATGGCACATGGGAGAGCACGACTGTGCTGCACCATCCCAGCCTTCGTAGATCCAGGCAGGCTGGAGGGAACCATACCATTAAGGGAAGCCATCTTCTGCTTCTAGGAGATGGGACCTAGCCTGGCTGAGAACTAACTATGTTAGGTGGCTGTTCATATTGAGAACTGGTAGGGAGAAAGGAAGAAGGTGAAAAAGGTGAGGTTGGGAGAGAAGGAGATACATCCTGTGTCCTCTCCTGATACTATGGTTCCTATTTCATGGTTTAGTGGTATGGTGGTGATGGGTTGAGCGTTGTATTAGATTATCTTTATGGTCTTCTCCAACTGTAATGATTCTATGATTCCATACAAATCACGCGAGGAATAAACAACAAAGGCCTAGCAGTCCTGAGATGATGCTAAGAGAGGATTTACCCATCCTATTCAAAGAAACAGAGATGTCTGTGTATTTGCCACTTTTACAACTTAAACTGAAAGCCTCATACAGTCTGGAGACATTAATTGGTTCTTTAGTTTGAGGGAACAGGGCTCTAAGATTTTCCTCCTCCATCTGTATAGCACGAGTGATGTGAGGTTTGTGGTCCCATCCCTGCTAAGTACCCATCCACGCAACAGAACTTGGGGCTGGAGTCACAGGGTCATCACCTTGGGGGCTTGGGCACAGCCAAAGAGGGGAAGAACAGCAGGGATATTGTAGATAAAAGTCTTAGGTATGGCTCCCCCAAATCTAAACAAAAACACTCAGGATTTACCCAGGATTTGGGTAAAGCTGTGTAGGGGACAGGCAGAAAGCTGGAGGAAGGGCTGTGAGCAGATGGAGGCGAGGAAGGAGGTGTAGAAGAGCATGAGGGATGAGCATTTCTGTGCCCCAAAGCAGAGAAAAGGCCGCTGCCTCAGCCACAGATATTTCTGCACAATCTCAACAACTCCAGCTGTTAACATCAGGAGCTCAGAAACTTGGAAGAATCCTACAGTAGCATTTTTCTTTGGCTTAATTACCGAAATAGACAAATTGGAAATTGGCCCATCATGAAGATAAACAGCAATAAGGAAAAAAAAAAAAAAAAAAAAAGAAGAGAAAAAAGAAAAAAACCAAACCTGCAGTCGATAAAAGTGTTCCTTCTAAATTATAATTAACCACCCGCCGGCAGCTACCTGGTGGAGGTGAGAGGGGAGGCCGTGAGCAGCCCCTCTGCTCGGCCGGCAGCGCTTCCCGTGATGCTCCTCGTTACTGCACCTCCGGGGCACTTAATGCCCCATTCTGCTTTCAGTGCAATTATAAAAGACCACTTACATTCGCCGCCCCCCTCCCCCTTTTGTCTCCCCACCCCAAGATCTCTAATAGTCTAAATTATCAGCAAATTGCCTATTTGATAAGGGCAAGCCATTTTGCATTGAGAGCTGAACTATTTCCCACTTCTGGGGGATAATATTAGGCAAATAACAAGCATCATTCTTTTGACATGTACAATTATTTGCCAAGTGTATGTTTGAATAGCCTGCTCCTTTGTGTGACAGGGTCCGTTCTCCATTAGCATATTTGACAGATGAATATGCTGGGTCCTTGTGGAAAACCTGGCAGTAACCATGGTGATTGGGAGACAATGTTTTGAGTGAGGGATGTATTATCATTTTCAACTGGAAGTAAAAAAAAGTGTATCGCTAACGAGCTGATCTGCAATCCTGGAGAAATACATTGTTCCCAGGTAATTAAGCCAATCTTGGAACTGGTTTTAAACTCACATAAATTAGAGGTGGAGATGTCTACCTATTTTCTTGTTTCTCTCTTTCCTGATGGGGTTTTTCTCCATGATTTTTAATTAAAGTTAGTTTCAGTTCCTCTAAGAAGGAACTGAAATGTGTTTTTTCCTTTGTGCTAATGAGTTCTGGGAGCAAAGTTGATAACCAGGACGGACCCTATCTTCGGGTGTATTGGGAAGGGATGAGTGGCCAGCTTCACTGAAGAGTCCCAGGACAGTCTCTCAACCACCTTTTAGGTTACCCTGGCTTTATTCTGAGCTTTCTTTTTGGAGTGGTAGAAGAAGATGCTGCCCTCACGACCTGCCTTACTCTAGAGAAGGCAGGTAGCACAGCAGTGGCTGTGGATGTGTGCTCCCCAGACTCTGCTGAACCAAAGCCTTTGTTGCCCATGTTCAGCTGTCCCTCTGACAGAAAGGGGCTGCTGGAGAACCCCAATGACAGAATCACAGAGCCATTATGGTTGGAAAACACCTAGTAGATCATCTAGTACAGCAGTCAGCCTATCCCCTCCATACCCACTGTCCACATCCCTCAGTGCCACATCACCACATTTCTCAAACACCTCCAGGGATGGTGACTTTACCATCTCCCTGTGCAGCCTGTGCCAGCGCCTCACCACTCACTCAGAGAATAATTTTTTCCTAATATCCAATTTGAACCTCCCCTGGCACAACTAGAGGCCATCACCTCTCATCCTCTCACTGTTACCTGGGAGCAGAGCCTGACCCCCCACCTCCTCACAACCTCCTTTCAGGCTGTTGTAGAGAGCAATAAATCTCCTCTGAGCCTCCAGACTGAACATACCAGTTCCCTCAGCCAGTCCCCATAAGACTTGTGCTCCAGACCACCCTTCACAGTCCTGTTGCCCTTCTCTGAACACGCTCCAGGGCCTCAGTTTCTTCCTTGTACTGAGGGGCCCCAAACTGAACACAGTTGGCTGCTCCCTGAGCACCACCCACTTAAGGCTGCCAGGTGCATCTAAAGAGACAGCTTTGAATGCAGCACCAAATCTATCACAGACATCCTTATGCCTCCATTTGATTAGAGAGGCTGCTCACATGCTTCTTCCCCTTGGGAAAGACAGACTAAATAACCTCTGCATAGCAATGCTTTGCCTCGAATCTTGCCCATTAAAATCTATACAGAACAGGTGAAAAGCATCTCCATTTTGTCCTGGTGGTTATTTTGCATCAGCTTTGCCTGAGGATAGATGGACACAATACCTAGGCAGGAAGGGATAGGGTCAGGACCAGCTTTTTCTTGTTATAATAGAACCAAGCAATCTGTTTTAAATCCCTGTCCAGTCCTGCTCCAGATCCCCCAAATCCCCGTAACACCTAACCTCACTTTACTGAAAAAAAAGGCAGATTATAGAAACAAAGTTACTATTAGTGGTTTGATTAGGAACAGATTCTGCACAGTACTTCATTAGCAGGAATGTCCCTGCCTTTTTAGACTCAAATTTGCCCTCATTTTCCACACCTGGTACTTTCTCACTTTTACTACTGTAAAATATTGACGTGGAAAAAGCTGAATCAGGCACCTGAGGTCAGAAAAGGCTATTTGCACCGAAGTAATGAATCCTACTGTCTCCCAGGGCTTCCTTTCTCACCCTTTCCTGATTCCTGGTTCTTTTTCAAGCAAATGCTTGTTTTTTCTCTCCACCCCCACCCTCGGTCCCAACGCTTCTCCCTGCTTTGGACGTTGGCAGGTTGAGAGCTACAATTAGAGACAGTGTTTATGGTGGTGGCCATATGGCTCGCAATGCAAAACAGCAGCTGCATGGGAATCTCAAAAGCGGCCCTCCCCAAGGTCAGCGTGCACAAGGGAGCGTGTGCCCTCCCAGGTGGGACAAGCAGGCTTCTCATCACTCCATATTTGATCACGCACGTACCCATCGAGTGCCTCCGATGCACGCTAATGTAGGAGCAGCTGCACAGCGCTGATTGCATCCCATACACAACCACGTCACTGAGCAGCAGGAATAGAGGGATGTCAGGGCTGCCTTCTCTTCTGGACTGCAGGTTCCTGAAAACAAGGTGAGAAAAAGGCTGAGGTCACCCAAGAGCAAACGGTGCTTTAAACGCAGCACTGGCATGGAGGTTTCTCCTTTATTGGAAGATCTTTTAGAGGGATGTTGGCTCTGAAGGGCAGGAAGCCTGGGTGTGGAGACCAAGCAAAAAAGCATTCTGCTTACCTGAATCAGGCTGATTTCTGCACATTCTGTTTCTGTGGTGACTCCCCTTCCCATCCCAAAGGCAGATATATATGGCAGCAGAGACAGCACTGTGGCTGTGATCACAAACTCAAGGCAAGAAATCCCACTGCTGCAATGACAAATGCATTACATTCGTATTTAAAAGGCAGAAAACCTAGATTGGGTGGATTTTTCCTTGATGTTTAAATCATCCATCTTCTGTAGAAATAGCCATGTAAGTAGCAACCTGTGTTGCACCCAGCTGTTTTCAGGAAAGCACCAAGGGACCAGGCTGGGATTTCCTCTGGCTCTCATGACATTAACAGATACACTTTTAAAGATGTCGCATTCATAAAAGAGCAAGAATGTGACCTGACTGAAGCAGCATTTCCCAGTCTGTTTATCACCCTCCAATAAATGAATGAGAGCATTTGATGCTTACGGGCTGTAACCAGAGCAGAAGGGCACTCTCTGGGATTGTGCCAAATGCCCTGCTCTTCCTGGAGAGCAGCAAAGTGCACATCCCAGAGACTGACACACAGGCCAGCGAGCATTTAATTCTCACCCAAAAACCATCAGGCAACATCTTATCTGCCTATATTAGGGATTGCCCCTTTCGTCTAGGTCTGTATGTGGTGGGGTGGGAGAGGCTTTCCCTCTAAGCAGTCAACTTTCAAAGCATCCAGGGTAAACAGTAATAGGATGAGAGGGAATGGTCTCAAATTAGGCCAGGGGCTGTTCGGGTTGGATATAAGGAACAATTCCTTCTCAGAAAGAGTGGTGAGGCACTGGCACAGGCTGCCCAGAGAATGGTGGAGTCAAGACCTGTGGAGATGTGGCACAGAGGGGCACGGTTATGGGCATGGTGGGGGTTGGGGTTGGACTAGATGATCTTAGTGATGTTTTCCAACCTTAATGATTCTCTGATTCTTTGATTCTATGATTCATAGTACCATTTTCAGTCTCCATGTGCCAACAAAGAGTAACAGAAATGGACAGAAGATATGCACAATGTCTCAATATATTATGTTAACAGTTTTACCAGTATGTCTTCTGAGGACTAAAATAGGTGAAAAGAGCCTGAAGCTGTACAAATTAAAGAAATAGAAATGCTAGGTGAGAGGAAGGAAGGAAGGAATATTCTGCATTACCTGGTGACATCCCAGTGCCCAGTCACACAAAAATAAAAAAATAAAATAAAATAAAAAATCAGATTCTGGGTGGTGGCTAAGAATGAAGACAAAGGCGGATGAGGTGATGTTGCTGAAGTCTTTTCTGGAATCAGACATTCTCTCCCATGTAGACAGAATGCTTAAGCAGTGGACATCTTCCTGTGAGTATTTAACAGCACCTAATTTAGGTTTTACACTATGTATTGCCATGTATGTAGCTGCAGAGAGCTATTGAAACCTTCTTAATGAGGTACTCGAGCTCCTTATATAGTCCAGGAAGAGAGAAGGTGACTGACAAACAGCTGAGAAAGCCTGGGAGCTATCAGAGCTGCTCTGCAGAAAACACAAAGCACAGCATAGCACGAACTTTTTCCCTTCAGGCAGGAAATAATTGCCTGCCTTCCCAAACCAGGGCACCTCTGTGTCTGTGTGTCACTGAATAGAGAAGTTCTGGACTAAGCAAAACAGAAAATAGGAATTAGCCATCTTCAGGGTTTGTCAGCACAGGATGGGGCTTTCTGGTTGGCTCACTGTGGTGCAAACGCCCCTCACACTTTGTCTGGTTGCACAACATGGGATAGTTAACTATTTCCAGAGGGATCCAAAGTGAGTGCTGATATTAGAGGTAGACCTACAGACACATTAAAATGTAACAAAGTGTCTTAATCACCTTTTACAAGATGAATTTATCACAGGGAACCCTATAAAATGAAAGTGAAAGAGCCATTCTGTGACAACCCTTACCTCAGATAGGGAGAGATTATTTGCTGCTAATGAGTGACCAACTCATTGCTGTCTCATCCCCATGAATGAAATATGTGGAGATGCAGAGTGAGGGCCCCGTGCTGCACAAAAGGCATTTTGCAATCAGCTCACGGCACCTATCTAAACAGCTCAGGATCGCAGTTACACTGCTGCTCTAACGCCCAGACACCGGTGTGCTCGACTTGAAATCCCCTGCTAACCTGGGGTTCAGCAGCTTCCCAACCCCTCCAGACTCAGCAGCCTCCATCAGCAGGATTTTCCTTCACAGAGCCTGAGGGGAGAGCATGATGAGTTCTGCAGCTTCCTTAATGAAGCCAAGACATCTCACCCTAAATGATATCTTCCCCTGTATAATTAAATATTTGGCAGTGGCTGACTATCTGGGGCAAGCACTGCAGGTACACAGTGCTGCTGGGCTGTTGAGATCCCAGCAGAGCTCTGGGAAGGGAACACCTGCAACACTGCTGTCCCCATGCAGATGCATCCTTGCCAGCCAATGCAAAGCACTTCCCATCTCCTTAAGACTTCGTATTGTGCCCCACACAAGTCCAGGTATCCCTGATCAGCTCCAGTGACCAGAGGATCAGTGATACATGCACCTCTACATCCAGGGGAGCGAGTTTAAATAACTGGCTTTCAAGCCTACATCCACCAAACATTTCATAATCTCTCCTTTCCATTTTACGCATGCCCTTTCTGTGTGTTCTTCTGCCCCTCTGGCCGCAGATTTAGTGTTCTATAGGCATCATCTCTCTGCTCCTTGCCTGCCCCAGTCCTGGTCAAAGCAAAGGTGAGCTGTTCATTGCAAGGCTAAAATCTGCTGCATGAAGCAGCAAGGGCAGGACACACTCTCAAAGGGTCAGTGTTTTAGGTCTGCTCCAATAGGCATTTCAGGAAGCCTCAAAGCACAGCTGGGAAGATCTAGGTCCTTGCTCTATCACTGATTCACTGCAGGAGCATGGATTAATAAATCATTTCACCTCTTTCTGCCCCCATATGAAAAAAAAAAAGAACTGATGATGTCTTTCCTTTGTCAGGCACCATGAGATCTCAGGATAATCACACTCAGAATTGCATTAATTCTTCTGTGGGGTTCTTGTTACTAGGGCCATCTATATCATCAAGCACCTTTGGAGTAAACATCACCAGGAAATAGAAGAAGAGAGCTCCTAACATCCAGGGATCAGACAGTCCCAGCAGACAGCTGGACAATCTTAGTGATCTTTTCCAACCTTAATGATTCTGCGATTCTATGACTGCAAACACACAGCGTTATATATTTGCAGCTCTGCCATCATCAGAAGTTGATGGCGTAGAATGGCCTTCCTGCCAGCAGACACTGACTAAGCTGTGTAATTTCCTTGAGGGTCTAATAACGGCTTGGAAACTACGAAGAATTTCTTCTCAGAAAGAGAGGTGGGGCACTGGTACAGGCTGCCCAGAAAGGTGGTAGAGTCCCTAGAAGTGCTCAAAAGCCATGGGGACGTGGCTTAGTGAGCAATTGGACTGGGTGATCTTAAAAATCCTTTCCAATCTTAATGATTCTATGATACTACATTCTTGTCCTCTTCCAAAACACGGACGAGGTAGGGAACTGTTTGTTAGGCTGTGCGCAGTGCACCTACTGGAAGATTGTACAAACACAGCATCTTCTTGTCCTTGAAGAGCCTATAAATAAATGGGCTCTTACCTTGATGGCAAGCTGCAGCGTTAGTCAACACTCAAGCAGTTAATTTGTAAATTTGTACACAATAGAATTCAAGACACTTGAAAAAGCAGCAGAATGTACCTCTTTTGAGTGCGAGTGGATTTAGTGCTTGAGCAAACTGCCGGACTAATAGGCCAGGAGACAGAGGGTTCGTATTTATCCAGGAGACACGGCTCAGGTAGCTGTGGTGTTTGAGCTCCTTCCTTCATCACCCCAGCAATGCTCCCAGACCCTCCCAGGGAGGATGGAAGAACATGGGCTTCCCTCTCTGCCCAGCAGCTGGTTCTATTGGAGGTGTTTGAGACCAGATTGGAGGGGATCCTGGGCAACCTGATGTAGTGCCTTATTTAGTGGTTGGTGACCCTGTCCACACCAGGGGAGTTGAACTAAAATGATCTTTGAGGTCCTTTCCAAATCCAGGCATTCTACGATTCCATGATAATTATCCAATTCCTGGGACATGGCTTTTTCATCTGGCCTTGCAACCTGAGAAATGACAAAAACAGATCTCCTCCCACCCAGCATCCCTACCTCCTTCCTTCAGCTTGGCATCTGAGTCAGAACGGAAAAAATTACATTCTGCCTTGTGTAGTTCTGGGTACTCAGCACACTTGAAAAATAGGTCCAAGGCAGTGCATGGGAGTTGGATGTCAGAACACAACATTTCTCTGCCAGTCGCTTGGTTTTTATGCATAATGGTTATAATCATTCTTTTTCCTAGCTCCTGTTAACCTTATAGTTGAATGACAATTTAATCTTCATCAACTGCCTTCACTCTACCATTTCAGCTATTTTTATTATCTATCGTCTTGTCACTTTGCATTATTTAATTTTGGAAAGTCTTTTGGAATGTAGTTTGTCCGACGCAACATACCTTGTCATCCTGCTGAGTATTGCACTGCTGTGACTTCTGGCAGTCCTGCTGCACAGGAAGGCAAGGGAGAAGCAAAGAGAGGACTTTGCTTTGTCACCCAGATTGGTCTTGTGTGGTGAGCTGTCATCTCTTGCCTCATCCTTGCTGAATGGGATCCTATGTTGTTACTGAGGACCAAGGATCGGATCTGCACAGATGCCTCTGAAGGAAGAATTAAAAACCATCACACGCTTAGTGAGGCTAAATGAGTATTCAAATTGGTTAATAAAAAAGTAATGAGGAATGCCTGCAGCCCTAAACCACCTAAAAAAAATCAACAAATGCCAGCTACAATGCAAACACTTTACATGGTAGGCAGTGGGGATTTCAAAACAAGGCAGGGAGGGCTTGCGGAGACAACAGAGGAAAGCAACAGCAGCTGCTGGAAGAAGTGCAAGGGAAAATCATGGGGGAATTTTTCACTGAAGGCAAAGACAGAGCTGCTCTGGGGAGCTTCCAGCCTAAACAAGGCACAGAGCCAGCCTGCTGCCACAGCCTTCCTGGGACAGTTGTGGGGCAGTTGGATTTAGATGATCTTAAAGGCCTTTTCCAAACTTAGCGATTCTGTAATTCTACGAAAACCTCACCCGAGTTCAAGCAACGTCTCCAAAACATCCTCAAAAAAAACAGAGAATCATAGAATGGTTTGAGTTGGAAAGGACCCTTAATAAAGGCTGATCCAATTCCCCTGCAGTGAACAGGGACACCCACAGCTCCATCAGATGCTCAGAGCCCAGCCTGACCTCAGGTGTCTCCAGGGATGGGGCACCACCACCTCTTTCTGGGCAGTCTGTGCCAGTGCCTCACCATACTTACTGTAAAAACCTTCCTGATATTCAGTCTAAATGTCTCTTTTAGCTTGAAACCATTTCCCCATGTCCTATCACAACAGACCCTGTTGAAGAGCCTGTCCCTTTTATTCTTATAGCTCCCCTTTAGATATCGAAAGGCTGCTCACAGGTTTCCAGAGCCTTCTCTTCTCTAGGCTGAACAGCCCCAACTCTCTCAGACTGTCCTCACAGGGGAGGTACTCCATCCCTTGGATCATTTGTGTGGCCCTCCTGTGGACACACTCCAGCACGTCCATGTCTCTCCTGTAGTGAGGACTCCACATCTGGACGCAGTACTCCAGGTGAGGTCTCACAGCACAGAATAGAGGTGCATTCTTGCAAGAATAGGTTCTTTCAAACCATCTGTGGTTTCATGAAGTATAGGGACATGCTGCTCCCACTGTAGTCCGCAGTCCCAGAGCACGACCCATGGGATAGTTTTGATGGGACTCACGTCCCCTAGAGATCAGGGGATTTAGACTGCACAAGACTCCCTTCCAGGGAGCCCCTCACCTTTCAGACATCCCTTCTGGCGCATCCCATCACCTTCCACAAATGATGATAGTTTAAATTCCACATCTGACGCTGAGCTAGATAAAGCTGGTGACACATGTGCAGCTTGAGGGAACGCACCGCAGCATGCAGCACTGGAATGGGCTGCTGAGCCTCAGTCATCCCAGTGGAATGAAGGAGCAGGAAGGTAACAGCAGAGACGTGTCTCTCAGGAGTGTGTGAAGAGAACTCTATTAGAGATTGTGAAATGCTGAGGTACCCTGGAGACCATATAAGTATCTATGACAAGACAGCAAGAATAATTAGCTCGACAGCTGTGGGTACTGATCATGAGCATTTTTAACAGTATCCTATCATGTTTTGGTCTATTACTACAGTCTGATGAGGTGTGATGCCATTTTTCCTGCTGATGTCCTCCCTTCCAGAGAGCATTGAGGTGCACATACACTTCAGCAGGTATTGTGAAGGTCTGTGGCATATTCTGTCCCTCATTTAAAACTCAAGCACCTTTTAAAAATGACAAGCCAAAGAATTTGAGTCTAACAGACCAGTGGGAATAAAGACTGACTCTGTGGGGGCCCTGGTGTTAGAGTGTAAATGAGATCAGAAGAGGCCAAGCAAGCTTTAAAATGCATAGTTAAGTGGGTAAAGAGATTTCCTGGCCTTCCAGGCTCAAAATGTCTCCCTCAGCAGGTTCTCTCCTGTTATTTATCTCCTCTGCACGAGAAGAGTGACTTAGCAGAGAGGCCAGACTTCAGTGTGTGAGAGAATGAAAGTAGAAAAGATGAACAACGTGTCATCCTTGGAGTGCCCTGTGTTCAAACTGGGGTGAAAGCTTCCAGTTTGGCGCTCACATTTTCCCAACCACTCCTGCAATGACCCTCAGAACAATACCTTCCTCCTCATGAGAAGCTGCATGGGCCTGTAAAGAAGAGACAAGCAACACTGACTTTTGTACCACAAGTAGGAACGAAAGAAAAGGAGTATGAAATAAGAAAATCCTGGAGAAGAGCCAGGGAACGTGTTTTCCAGAAACATGTAATCTGTAATTGTGCTAATTCTGATGTATTTGTGTCTCCAATTTTTTGTTTTCCTGTTGTCTGTATAACTCTTGATTGGAACATTCGATGTTGCTTTTGTGAGTTCCTAAATCCAATCCTCTCTGATGATGTATATGAATGTGCATCTGATGGATGTTTTCCAGCACCTTTTTGTTGCCTCAATTAAGGGATAATGAACAAGAATTGTTCCTATTTGTAAAACATCTCCTGCTATTTTCTGCTTCCAAATTGGTTGGACAATGTGTCTTAATTAAACACAAAGTCTTGCAACATCATTCAGAGGAGAGAGACCAAGGCTGAAAAGGGAGGAAGAAAAGGAGGAGAAAAGAAGAGGTGAGGGACTTTTGTACTTTGAGTGACTTTATCCCAGAGAGATAATGGGTTTGTTGCAGTAATGGTCACACCTTGCAGTTTTCTGAGTCTGATACTGGGGGAATGGATAAGGACACCAGAGCAATCTCCACTCAGAACCACAACTCCATAGAATGCCAAAATGAGTGCCATAGGGAATAAGAAATGAGATCTAGTGCCTTTCATTTTCACTCACCAGACAAAACACCATTCATCTCCCAAGGTGCAAAGGGAAACAACCATCAAATTATATGTGCAAGGTCTTACATAACATAGGCTTAAGGACTGCATGTAACAAAAGTAAATAAAATAAATAGAATAAAATAAAGTGACTAAAAGAAAGAAAATGAAGTAGAGTAAGATAAATAAATAAATTAAAATAAAATAAAATGACATTGTGCTATATATGTCTCAGCAGAGATATGTAGGAGAAATAAAGTTACAAGGTTTTACTAACATCATTTCAGGCTGATATTCAGCTGGGTGGGGGTGAAGCTCTCTTTGCATTGCTTCTGCAGTGAGCATGTCATACCATCTCTCACCAACAAACAGTTCATATGATTTTTAAATCAAATTCTCTAGATCCACAGAAAAGCATATTGGTGCAATGTCATGTTTTAGCCCTATTAAAGCCATTATAATATCATTACTCTGTCTGTGAAAGAGCAGCTCTACCCTGATCTTCAGCCTCTATGACCTTCCCCATCACCGACCAAATACACCTGCATTATCCTCTCTGGTTAAACCCCAAGGCATGCCCTTGGCTCCTGCAGCTCTGAGCCCAGTTCTGTGGAACCAGATACTGGATCCACCCCATATGCCACCTCCAACAAATGGCCAGGTGTGACATTTGAGGGCAGGATGAAGTTGTGCACCGCAATGCAGTTGCTTACTGGTCAGATTCCATCTCCAGTTCTTTTCGCAGTCTCAGTCAAACTTCCTCATCCATAGAGGACCACAGGTAACCCTCACCATGCCCATAGAGCTGATAAATGGAATCACATATTCAGAGCCGAGGAGGAAGGCAATAGGAGTCCTTAGAGCCTGTGTTACACATGCAAATACCATCTGTGAGAGGCAGCTCTGTCTCCTTTAACACTGCTTGTAATCCTGATGTCATCCTCTTCACTCACACGATGTTTATTTTGTCACTGTGTGTCAGCACAAGAGCAAAACCATGTGGGGCAGAAGGATTGTGCACGAGTCCTGAAGCCAAGTCTTCCTCTCCTCAGAATACATGCATTTAAATATAGAAACAGGGAGGCATGACAGAAAGATGAGGGAATTGCATCTGGTCTTTGTCATCTCCATGTAACTCCATAGTGGCATCTGCAAGCCAAGAGCGGCTCCAGCTGAAATAACAGCCCAACCCTTCCTGTCTGCTGCGATATCCTGGGCAAGCCCATGCCCTGAGCACGGCTGTTTCTTCAGATTTGTTCCATGGATGCTAGGAGCTGAATTTGGATCTGTGCAGCAAATATATTTCATTAGTTCCAGCGTATCTAATCCATCTGTAGCTGACAATTTAGGAGAGGTTAAATTCCATGACTTAGTGCGGATAAAAGAAGGGATGTTAACCCATCTGGATCCTTACGCATCTTTGGGTTCACAAAATAGAAAGCAGCAACATAAGCATCTCCCATTGCTCTGACTCAAAGCCCCGATCTGCAAGCACCTTGCCAGATAAGAGAGAGAAGCTGCATTTCCATGGTCCCCTCAAACCCCATATCCTCTGAAGCTGCCAGTGAAAGGATAGGCTACTTTGTTCTCTCTCTTGATACCGTGTAAAATGTGCTTAGGTACTCCAGAGATGGAGGCTCCTGTAACAAGGAGATAAGCTCGAGGTACTGGCAGCTCTGGTGATAGGGATGGGGATGTCTGAGTGCTGGGCACAATGCTGAGGCTCTCAGGAAGACATCAAATGGGCTGATAAGAATATCCCTTTCCCAAGCAGAGCCGGGAAGACCCGGTGGCCAGACCTGTATCTTTCCCCCACATGGGCTCCCTCCACTCCTTTGTGATAAAAACCCTTGTGCATAGACCAAGGGAAATAAAAGAAGCCAGACATCCCCAGGCTGCTCCTTCCCCAGGAGGGGACTGTGCCAGCCTGGTGCTGCTTTCCCTCATCTCCCCCTTCCCTTCTCCTGTCCCCATTCCTTGTGACTGGCCTCAAGAATCAGCAAAGCCAGACACACCCTATGCAGGAGCTGCTCCCTGCATAGGAGGTGCCATAGGGTTCACTATTTTTTCTACTGCAACTTGAAAAAAATATTCTGCTAGCCACTCAATAATTAATGCTTCTGAGCAGTGATTCAGCATGTCAGGGAAGAGAATTTTGCACTCTTATTGTAGTCTTTTGTAATTGAATCTTGTGCTGTTATATTAGTGTGGCCCCAGATGAGTATGCAATAGCTGAGGGGGGAAAAAAGAAAGGTAAGATAAAGGAATTACAATAGAGCCAGGCTAATGTGAGAACAAGGCGATGTCTTCTGTGCCTCAAGGTGTTAAGTTAATCTCTGATAAGTTATTAACTTATTAATGGGCTGAGAAGGGATGAACTACTTTTCATCCAAAGTCCCAAGTGCTCCTCATCTGCTTCCACATACTCCTCCTTGTCAACCAATTCTCCTTCAGTGCTGATTTCCCGCTGCTCTGCCTCCGTGTATCGTGTCAGCCAAAACGAACTCTGCAGAAAAGCTCCTGCATGAAGCCATAAGATCGTGCTCAGAGCCTGGAACACAGGAACTGCAGGAAAGATGTGGGGGCAGAAGTCACAGAATCAAAGAATCATAGAATCATTAAGGTTAGAAAAGACTTCTAAGATCATCCAGTCCAACCATTTACCTACCACCAATGTCACCCAGAAAACCATGTCCCTAAGTATCACATCTACGTGTTTCTTCAACACGACAGCACAAAACCTAATGGAGAATCCTCAAAAGTTCATCATTAATCTTTCCTATATCTCACGTTGTTAACTAATCAGTGATGGGGAAAAATATAGAGAGATCAAACAAAAGGACTCATGGTCATACATGTGCATCCCAGCTTTCATACAGCACTGCATTCACAGGGAATCTTTCCATACTGGAGGACATACAGCACATTATCTGGGACCATGATGTTTGCCATCGGTTCTGAAGTTTTCTTCTTCATAGTTCTTACTGATTCCAGTTTCTGAAGAAAAAAAAAAAAAAAAGGAGTTTAAAACTGATTAAATGTAACAAAATTCTTCCGCTGAGGCAGAATGCAACTGTGATGGGAAAGTGAGGTTCATCATTGAGCCTGCCCCCTGGATGCTTGTTGCTGCTGGAGACCTCTTGGGAGTTGAAGCCTGGTCCCTGGTGCCTTGGTGAATCAAGGTCTGGTTGCAGCTCTCTCAGATTTTATTGTTTCTCATGGTTGAATTCCCTTTGCCCCTGAAGCATCTCGTCTTCTCTCAAAGTGAGGGAGACTGCTGTGCTAGAAGAGCTTTCGGTCATCAAGACCAGTGCAAACCTTAGAGCACCAACCTAAAAACCCAACTCACTTATGTGCCTTCCTCCAGGTCTCTTCTCTCAACCATGTAAAAAAGACAAATGAAGCTGGTGATCACAAGGTGTAAAGCTCCCATCTGAGAGTGGTTCAACAAGGGACTGACTGAGGGTTTCTAAAGTGATATTCCTGTGATGTAGGCAGAACTAGGTTTTAATGGTTCTGGGAAATGTTTGGGTGTCTCCTTGCCTCAGAGAAATAGAGTAAGGTGGATCAGCACATCAACACAACATCTTGTAAAATCCTTGTTGAACCAGAGCCTCCCTGCAGTGCCCTGCCAGAGCATGACACTGTTTCTCCGCTGTTAAAAGCAAACTGTGCTTTCAGTCTTCCCTTCCCAGTTCAGGCTCTAGTGCTGAGACTGCATGAAACAATAAATAAGATAAAGTGCATTATAATCTGCAGGAGATGACCAACCTGATAACTCTTCCATGCACAAAAGTGACCTTTAGGCCAGAGGAAGCCATGGACATCACAAACCTTAGCACAAGGCAGGAGAGGGAAGGAAAACAACCCTCAGCCAACTCTGAAAAAACACCCAGGGGTCTTTTTTGAGTCAGCTGAGGCTTCAGCCCAAATCTCTCCGTTTGCTCAGAGACAGGTTGGCATCTCTGTCTGTGCTGCTGCTGCTGCACAGGGTAAGGAGCTCATTGGAGCATGAAAGAGATTGTGATAAAGATACACTGACTGCCATTCTCCTTCCACTAGAAACAGGCTCAGATTTCATATCTGGATGACATCTCAAACACCAGCACTGGAGAAAGGGGGAGGGAGGGAGCTGCTCTCTCTTTGCCCTTCCTGTTTTTGATATTGTGATTATTATTTGCAATTATTTATCATTAGGGTGGCTTTTCAGGTATATAAATAGATGCAGAAGCAGTCCCATTTCCCTTCCCTGCTTCAGAGCATGTACCTCTTTCATGCTTCACCCAAGCTGCTTGAATTGTTTGGGAGATAAAAGCTTTTGTTAAAGATTCCCCTGCATTCCCACTTCATGAGCTATTCCCATGCCAGTTCTGCTTTCCAGCAATATCAGCTGTGCATATAAATTCTCAGGCTCATCTGGATGAATCCTCTTCTGCCAGACGGCTGTTTGAAAGCATTCCCTGAGATCACGTGCCGTTTGCTCTGCAAGGCTGTCTGGCGCCAATGTTCCCTGGGAAGCTGCTGCCCTGCCAGGATGTGATGTACTTATCACCATGATGGGGAAGGGGTAAAACACCTTCCATCTCAGGGGCATGCCAGCAGTGAGCAGGCTCTTCTAGCCTTTGCCAGGTGACAGCAGTTTCAAGATGGTCTTCTGTCAGCTAAAGTCCATAATTCATGCCAGCCTCATAGGATGGTACCATAGTAACTGTTACCCAAATTACTTTCTGTGTCATGAAGCAATCAGAAAGCAAAACTGGGCCTTGCGGGCATCCAGCTAGCAAGAAGTAATGACCTACAGAAAACTAGGTCAAAATCTGCTCTCTGTCCCACATGCCTTGTGAAGCCTTTGATGTGTTGCATTACTGGGTCTCACATCTCCCTCTGTAAATGTGGGGATAGAGTAGCACTGTCCCATCACACAAAGATGTGTGAGTTTAAAAACCCCAGAGACCAAGTCCTCACATCCTCCAGCTTCAAAAACCACCACAAACTACTGAGAAACAGTTTTGTTCCACCAAGGCAGTATGAGCATTGCCAGGGGTTGAGAAAAGGGAGACCTGATCAGTGGTTTCCTGCCCCGTACAGCAGCTCTGGGGAAGAGCAAGAGGGACACTGTACATTCTACAACTCTGATCCAAGTTGTCATTCCCATTCATATTTACGAAGCGTCAAGATCTGTAAGCATTTTCACAAAGACCTAGTGCTTGGCCAAATTCACAGGAATCAAAAAGAAATTATCAAGACCTCATGATTATGACCGCAGCAGAAATACAGAGAAGTAATTCCAAACCACAGCCAATACCTCGCTGTCAGATGGAGATAATCATCCAAGCAGACTTCCAAGTGGTGAGATCCAGTGACGAATGGAGGCAGGCCTCCTCACGGACAAAGTAATGCAGGCATCCTCTGTGTTTTTCACACAAAACCATAAATCATCTATGGCACTACAACGGCCTCAGAGCAAAGAAAGGTTCCCAATGGACCTGCGCAGGGATCTCTTTTAAATGCATGAAGTAGTTAGTGCTCGGTTAACTCACACAGTCACACCGACTTCGTGTGATGAGTTCTAATGCGTGAGGAATACCAACCAGAGCACTGATTTACCACTTTCCTCAATTCAAAGGCTCATGCCCTCCTCCAAAAATAGAAATGAAAGTTACTGCACTCGTATTACTTCCTATGTTCCTTAACCTGCACTTCCAGAGCCCTTCATCTCCCCAGAATTATTGCCCTCTGATGCAGCATTATCCCATGTTGACTCGTTGTCATATTCATGACAGCATTACAGTCTCTGGAGGAAAAGGGCTCCTGGCAGTACTGCTTTGAGAGACCCTTTATTATATTGACGTCAACAGAGATTGCCTCTTTGATAAATGAGCATGTAACTATGAATAAATACAGGAATATGTTTTATATGTATTGTATATCTGCAGTGGTAGAGTAGAGGTTTGTGCAGGCATGTGCTTTTAATATTCATGTAGGACACAAGGCAGTGGAAACTGGCAACTGTAGGTTGCTGTATTTATACTGTAATGACAAGTGGAAGACTTCAGACAGCCATCTAGACAAAAAGTTCCCACTGCATTCATTCTTTGCAACATCTGGGAGATACCCATCCTACACTCTGACTGGGTGGGATCTTGTTTGGATGCCACAGGATCTTCCTGTGAAAATGAATTTACAATCTCAGTTTTGTTGGCCTGCTTTCTGCTCTCTCTTGATGCAAGAAAGCTAAGGAAGATGGAACTTCCCGTGTATTCCCAAAATGACACAAGAAATTACCTCCATGAGAATTACTGTCTTCTTAGAGAAGATGTGTGAGTGTGGAATTGCTGCTGGATTGATGTGGTGTATCACAAAAATGGTGCATCCAGTCGATAGCTGGGAAGAAACAGGTCCAGAACAGTTCAAGAGGCAAAGTCAATCTCCAAAGACAATTTTGACTGCCAAAACCTCCAGAGTAGAAAGTAAAAAAAATACTATTACTCTACAGCTCCATGTCTGAGAGCCCACACCAATCCACACGTGAGGCATAGTGTCTGTCTGCTGCCCTGCATGGGGAGCAGAGCAGTAAACCACCACATTGAAACAATTCCCTATAAGAAGGGGAGCTGGACTCGATGATCTCCAGAGGTCCCTTCCAGCCCCTATGATCCCATGATTCTACAATTCTGTGAAGCCAAAGGAGGGCAGAGAACACTTTCGCCGAAGAACTCTAAAGGGAACAAATGACCTTCCCCTGAGAGCTTAATGAGAGGTGTTGGGGATCCAGCCCAGCCCAGACATCATTCTCTAACCAGCCTCTGAAGGAAGGGAACTGGGAAGGAAAGGAGGGAAGGACTTCATCATTCTCGTATCTCCCCACAACAAGCTCCTGGTCCCCAGGGAAGGGAATAGCAACCTGCCTCTTGCCTGGCACCTCTCTGCCTGAAACCTTGTTCTGCACAGGAGCAGAGGAAACTCATTTCCCAGCTCCTTCTGCCCCTGCCTGAGCAGTTCCTTGTTATATTCTCTTAAAAGTTTAGAAGTTGTCTTTGAATACCATAACAGCGAGGTGATGGTTACCAAGGGAACAACCCGTGAGAAGGTCAGGCTTTTCCGGGGATTTTTTGTGCTTTACCTTAGCTGAAAGTTTTTTCCAGAGCAATCAGGCCAGCGTCTTTGCATCCTGGAGAAGCAAAGCCATCATCCACTTGGAAGAGGACTGAAAAGAGAGGAAGGACATCACTCAGATTTCCCACACCTGTATGCCACATTCTGGGGCAGTTACCCTCAAAATTGATACCATCAGCAGCTGTGCTTTCAACCCAGGGATATAACTAACAGACCCCTGCAGTAATGAGTTCCAAACTGAATTTGCTTAAAGGCCACAGCAGAGGTACAGAGCAAAAAATATCCCCAGAGCACAAAATAGAAAACTGAGTCTACAATTTGCCTGAAGTACATCAGTGCAGCACTTGGAGTTCTTGTATTTCCATGGAGTTTTAGTACATTCACCAAGAGAAAATTCAGCTCTCCAGGAAAGGGTGATAAAGGGTGATGGGTGCATGCATAAGCTCTTCCATACCAGGGCATTGCGCTGAGTGTGAGTGATGGATGTGGGGCAGTTCTTGCTGTCACAGGATCCCCCAGAGACAGAGTTCAGGTTCTAATGCTGCCCTTCATGCGCTAATTACTCAATGTGGTATCTTCCCAGCCACAGAGGATAGCAGACCTCTGCTCTTTTCAGAAGGTAGTTATCCAATGACTGGGTTCATTGGAAATCAATGGCAATTATCAATAACCAAGTGCTGTTTTTCCAGCATTTGGTGCTGACTGCTCTAGGAAAGGGCTGTCTAAGTGGGCAAAGTGTGGGTACAGCAGCACACAGCAACTATTGTGCCAATGCTACTGGTAATATCTCTGATTCACAGTGTCTTTGCTACCCCAAGAGCCTACCTGAGTTAAGCAAGGTATAGGAACCAAGAAATAGCTATTATTAAGTTTCTGGTGCATGTTAGAGTGGTAGCAGATGGCATTTTTCTCCTCTAAGAACCCTGCCAGATTACCTTACCCTCAGCACTTCAATTTGGAACTCTTTCAAAGTCCTTCACTAGGAAAAAAACTTTCACTAGTGAAAACCTATACCTTTGCTGGCCGCAGTTGTGAGTCCTGCTAGTGGGATCTCTCTTTCTGTGTAGAAGAGTCACTTGATTTACTCAACATTAGTTACATTCTAGTCCCTGGTAGGGTCAGGCAAACAAGTTCTCCCTACTGCAAGGAAAGAGCTGGCTCTACTAAATGTAAATGTTAAGGCAGATCAGCCAAGGTGTAATCACCTCTCATGGAGCTGCCATGAGCTGTGATGCTCTGTGCTGGTGGCCAAGCAGATGACTGCTAGGAAAGAAACTCTTCCCCAGCTTTAAAAGCAACAAACGCAAATGAAAGCACTTACCTCCAGCTTTCTTCACAAAAGAAAGCCCAGCTGATCAGGCTGATCCATCAGTAACATATGGTTTTGAAAGAACACATTTTGATTTGCAGAAAAATATATGTTCCCAGAGCTGAGGTGTCTGGTGGTTTGCACTGAAACAGAAGTTTTGGTGCTGAATTGCTGGGACTGAAGGTATTTATCTCCTCTTTCTCAAGCAAAAGTCAACACAAGTAGCCTTTATAATCTGCCCATGCACAGCCTTCTTGCTCAGTGTGTGGGCTCTGAGCACAGCCCTCACCACTCACATCCACCAGGCATTGGACAGGCACACTTCCAGCTGATTTACTGATACTTAATAATTAAATGCCAGGTGATCACTCAACCCTGGTGAGTAGGTGTTCAATAACTGAACCATCTCCAGGCAGCCCACCCAGTCTGCTTCATCGCTCAGCACCAATGCAGAGCTGAGCCAAGCCACACACAGCTCAGCTCCTTAGCTCTCACCACTATTCTCACCCATTCACCCATGTCAGAGACCTTGCAGGATGTACAGGATCAGGATTGAGCAAGGAAACATTCTACAGAAGGAAGGAGTTCATCACCCTGTGTTTGCTCAGGGAAAATATGTATTTAAAAAAAAAAGGCTAACCAAGAACAACAAAGCTCTGCTGCCCTCCCAGTACGCCGCTGGTGTTTATATTTGTTTCCCAGTGTCACCTTTTGCAAGGCAGCACTTTAGCCTTGTTTTAACATTGCTCTTTATTCTGTCTTAGCATTGCTGTTTCTTAGCAGGCAGAGACACTGCTTGGCACCTAACAAACTGCATCCTTTCCTTCTGTGCCTTTGCAATAATAATTCTCTGTCCTGACACATTCAGCTGGAGCACAGGGAATCCTGTCAGCTTAAAAACCACTGCCACACTTCTGGGATTTGAAATCCAGCAGTACCTGAGATGACTGAAACAGGAAGAATTTTTGAAATCCAATTTGTTCTCCACTCTTTCTACCTCATTGTTTGCATTTTCAATTTCTCTCAACTTGGGGGATGAGGTTCAGCGTTAGGCACAAGTTTACCAGTGCTTGGCTCTCGGATTGTCACTCCCCAGCCCTGTCTGAGGGCCCTGCAGGTGGCACTACCCTCTTCCTACAGAAATGACACCCCCACCATTTTTCTTCCAACTCCTGTCCAAAAAATAAACAGTGCAAGAATATTTCTGATGTTGTCAGGCTTTGTAATAGTTCATTCATTTCAACCCTAAATTTGGGAATCAATTTAAGCTGGCAGTAGCTGTTTAATATACAGGACCTGTCTTATTACATCTCCGTCTAATGCATATTTGGGAGCTTTCCCTGAAAGCTCTTGTATAAAGGAGTATTATGACATCAGGAAGTCTAAAAGTACCTGAACTGCAGATGTGATAAATTCAGCAGGATGATACGTGCCTGGCATTTGTACTTGCCTTTTTCCATTGGCAAATGGCTGCCTGGGCTCTATCCCTTGGGATAGCTGTAGAGAACAGCCAGTTTGATGAGCCTAACCAGCCATTGGATGTCACTTTGGCTCCACACTAATTCAAGGGAAACAGCATTTATCTGGCAGCCAGGCAGCCAGCTCTTCGGCAGCTGAGAGTTTAATTATCAAAGGTTCAGGCGAATCTTGCTCTCGCTATCTCTGACCAGCTGCCACAGAAAAATAGACCTTCTGGCCCCATCCAGAAGTTTGTGAAGCTCTTGCAAGTTCCCTTTCGCTGTTAAAATGAGTCCCCGACCATTTGCCCTTTCCTGTGAAAGCTCTGGGCTGGATGCCACTACAAAATAAGAAACTGTGAAAATAATACAGTGGGGAAGGGCTCTTGGTGGATGGGGCTGAGCAAGTGGCAGACAGGAATGGGAGCACTGGGCTCCAGCTGGTGCCTTGATCCAGCTGTGGGTGTTACTCTGATAGACGGGCACAGGAAAGGCTTCCTCCACATGCGGGACACTGTTTATTCACAGTCTCACACTGCAGTTACAGAACAGAGACACTGTCTGTCTTGCACTCAGCCCTGCTTCCACTGGCTGTTATCAGCCCAAGCAGCCAATGCAAAAAGCAAGAGCTACGCCTCCCCGCTCTGCTCCTCTTATAGGGTTTAGGCACTCCTGGGATCCTCTCCCAGCTCTGCTGTCAACAACAATCAGTCTAAAAACAAAAGCTGTTGGTACCCACCCAGGTTCTACTCTGTGCACGGTGGTACTTGGTTGATGGTTGGACTGGATGATCTTAGTGGCCTTTTCCAATGGACCCTTTCCAATGGGTCATATACGGATCGACCACATGAGTAACTCACTCCTCCAGACCAGAATGAGGTGCTATTTCCAATAGATTCTTTGTGCTTTCATGTTAGGGGCGTCCCTGCCCTTTAAGTCCTGCAGTGCTGGTTAATAATGTGGCCACCTAAGTGCCTATCAAGAGAGTCTGTAACTTATGTGCTAGTGATGCACATGCTTTTCTTTATTCTCAGGCTCTCTGCAGACACAGTCAGACCCAATTGGCCATTCTCAAGGCACATTTATCTTTTGAATATGAAGGCGATAGACTCAATTACGTTTTTTCAAAGGTAAACTACAATTCTGGTGAGCAAATTAGTTACCCCTCCATTCTTCCACAGAATGCCATCAGGAACCATCACAAGCAAATACTATCAATCTTGATCTGTTTTGCCCAGTTTGTCTTAGCTATCAGCAAGGAACCGTGCAGGGAAATATATTCTCTCCGCTCTTCATCTGAGAAAAATCTTTCTTTGAAATGCTTGGGGATGATTTTCATAGGTGAGACCCTAGGCCAGCCACTAAGTAACTAGTGAGAGAATCATAGGATTATAGAATGGCTTGGGTTGGAAGGGACATTAAAGATCATCTAGTTCCAACTCCCCTGCTGTGGGCAGGGTTGCCAATCTCTAAATCAGGCACTAGATCAGGTTGTCTCCATGCCACCTGGCCTTGAACACCTCCAGGGATGGGGCATCCAGAAATTCTCTGGTCAGCCTCTTCCAGAGGAGGAAGAAAAAGGAGCAGGAGCCCATAAATCACTGTAACTGGTTGGAAAACAGGAAGAAAAGCATACCTTGGAAATCTGTAGAAAGTTCCTAGCAGAAATTTGTTTCTGAGCTCCCTCTTGATGTCCAGAGGCACTGTCACTGAGGCCAGGTTGCCTTGGGTGTCTCGTTTTCCCAACCTGCATGAACAAAAGTGTTTATTTAACACCATCTCCCCAGGGTTTCCTCAGATCCCTAATCTCCAGACCTGACAGTTTACTTACAGCATCGCCAACTGCAAACTGATTAGTCCAGTCCCCATTCCCTTCTCCCCCATGGTTATCACTTTTATTAACAGCAAGGGAGTGATAATGGGGAAAGATGATCAAAGCTGCTGGTATTAACGCTGGGGATTAACGGTATTTATATTCCTGATCAGTGCACACTCGGCGTGGAGAGGAAACCGCCACAAATCAGCTTTTTCCAGCAGAGAGTTGCTGCAGTGCCACTGCCTAAATAGCTGCTGGCTAATGAGCCCTTTGTGGCTGGCTCAGGGAACAGCTCTCTCACTCAGCTGCTTCTCTTGCAACCTAATGCCTCCAGGTTTGCATCCACCACGGCATTCAGGCACCAGTTCTTGCTTTTCCAATTGGTCCTGGGGAAAATGCCTGCTGCTGAGGACAAGTGTGCTGGTGTGGGGCAAGCAGCTGAGCTGCTGCTGTGGCCAGTTCAAGTCAGGATTATACCATGTTACCAAACACCTTATATCTCAGTCTGGAACTTCAGGAGAACCACAGTGAGTGCCACATTAGTGGGGTGAGGAAAGAAGAAAAAAATCCATGCCAAGTCTTACACATAGGGAGGGAGAATGAAGTCTTCTGCAGCCATCCAGAGAGAATAGATGTGTTTAATAAAACTGTGCGCTGTTGTATATTGATTCCACTTAGATTCCAGAAGCAGCTCAGTGGCAGGGGCAGAAAGCAGGACCGGCTGGCCTTGGTCACTCATTGTTGCTGGCCAAAATGCAGCAAACCATGGCACAAAGGCTTCACATGGCAGGCACCAGAGACCAGCACAACGGACAAAGAGCACATATAGGGCACCAAGATTGGGGGGTTGGTAACAGACTCCTTCTGGAATGCAGAATTTCATTTCACTTTGAAGAGAGAGGACACATGGAAGCTGTCCACTTCTCTCCTGCCTCTCCCAAGCACTCTCTGATATGTTACATGGCCCTTATCTTCAAAAAGCCCACAGATAGGCCCCACTGTAGGACCCCAACCAGAGAACAGAGCATGGATTTCAAAGACAACCTGTGGAAAAAAGTCTTTTCCATACCGTCCAGTCCATGCAAGCTGGTCGCACTTCAATACTGAGCCAATACAGTTAATCCAAAGCCAAGGCATTCTGGCAAGTAAGTACTTTTCAAAAGGCAGGAAAACAGATGTCTTGACCACCAGCTCTGAGCAGCTCTTGGTATCCACCTAGTAAGAAAAGTTCAGCCTGGGTGTGATCTGCAAGAACACTACCATTTGGGCTATAAGATGCTTCATCAAGAGAACTCTATCCGGAGACTAGCTGGAAGATCATCTTCCTGATTATTAATATTAACAAATAAGGTATCTTAAAGAATATCCTGTTTGTTTGCATACAATTTAGGATCATTACTCCCTTTATGATCAGTTAGATATCTTTGACTGTTCGCACAACTATTTCTTCCCCCTAATCCTCTGTGGTTCATCACTTCCTGTTTCTCCTCCATGCAGTGTAATAATGTTGAAAGGGTTTATTTATATAATCGTAATAGGCTCTTATGGAGATTATCATTATGTCACAAGTATAGGTCAGGGAGTTTTGGCTGAAGAATGAGTTACAAAGGGGCATGGAGGTGATCCCTGCTGTTTTAGCACACGCTCCCATCCGTGCACATCACGGACCATCTGCATCCACATGCATCACAATTCACACACCTGCAGATACTGATCCCACATGTGGCCATGCGGAAACAAAAGCTGACTTGTTCTGGCACCTCAGAACAGAGATTTTTACCCACAGAACAAGGAAGTGACAACAGAGGGGAGAGGAGGGTTTTTACACCTGGAGGTAAATGACAAAGTTGTGAATCAAAAGAAAAGGGTGAAATCAATTGGGGTAAAGTAGAGGACAGTAGTGATGCTCCTAAACTTCTTTTCCCCCATTCTTTGGCCTCTGCACCCTTTCTCCACACACACAGTAAAAATCCTCTCTTGATGCAGAACTCTGCAAGGATTGCAAAGCCCTGGGTGATCCATGGGAACTAACCAGCCCTACACACAATCACCTTGCTTATACTTGCCAAAGCTATTGTAGATTACCCAGCTGCCTTTTAACACCTCTCAGCCAAGATTTTTTGGAGAAAACCTTTCATCCCATAGGGTACTTTCAAATTCATGACAGCCGGTACAGCCTGTCAAATAGGATGATGTGGACTTCTTATACACTCTATCTTGGGGATGTATTCATCAGCAGGTCATGCTCTGCTCGCATCTTGTGAGACAAAGGCAAGTGTTTTCTCTGCATGCCAGCATCCATCCAAGGACAGCAAAATCACTAGGAGGTGCTCTCCTAGCAAGATTTGATTGAAGGTAATGCAGAATAACCAACTGGCACTAGTGTGCTCTGGATAAATGGAGCTCTTTGCCTTGGGATCATGATTTCAGAGGAAGGTCAGTGCACTGTTGACCAGTATTTGTTATCCTTCGGCAGCAACTCAACAACCTCTGTGGAATAAGGAGTCACTCTTGGCCTGGGTCCCAGTAGAACGAGCATCAGTGTCACTGCAGTTGGTGTCCTCGATGGATTCCTGGCTGACCACAGGGAAATAATGAAGCAATTCAGAGAGCTCATCTCAAGGGTTAGTACCTTGATGGGAGTTCACTCTTCAAGTGAGTAACACAAGGGGAGGTTCTGCTGGGTCTTGGTGGAGCTGAGAACAGAAATGACTGCTGAGCTCCAACCCCACGTGAAGAACAGACACCACCACCAAAGTCTTACATGCTATCAAAAACTCCAGCTAACATTGAAAGAGGTCAGAATCTGTGGAAAAAAAGTCAAAAGAAAAGCAACCAAAATGGCTACATATCAGCTGATTTGCAAGAACAAGTGTTAAGGGGACACATGGTGAGGTTATGGGTTTGGTGAAGGAGATAAGCCTTCTCACACCTTCCCCCCCTTTTGCACCAGCAGGACTGTGGGCACTGCAGTAGTACAGTCATAGTGCTCCTGCACTGCTGTACCCACACAATACACCAAGGAGGGAGGGAGGAAGGGAGGGAAATAAAAGCCAAATGAACTGTCCAGGTGGCCTGCGGGCCTTAAATTAAGCATCCCAGTATATATTGAAATAAATGTGATAAACCAGGTCACTATCACTTGCGTGAAATTCAGTTACTCTTTTAAATCATCATTATCACCGTCATAATTAAAATCAAGCAACAGCTTAAAGAAACTAATGAATATTTTTATATGTGAACTTATCACATGAAGGGAGAAAAAAACCTGTAAAGTGAAAATGTGCCTGTATTGCTAATAAATATTATTGGAGGGACTCCCAGCTTTTCACATTACCACAGTGTGATATGACAGCCTATAATGGATTACTCAACTGCCCGAAGCCATTGTAGGAATAAATCCCTTTTAATATTCATGTGCGGTCTTTGAGAAAATAGATGTAAGCAGTTAATACTTTTCTATAGACAAAACAACGCAGTTTATCAAAACAAAATGTGTGCTTGAAAACAAAACTCACAGAGCTCCTGTACTCATTTTTTTTCCACAAATCAGAAAAAAAATAGGACCCTCCCTCTACAAAAGGACAGTCTGGGGCAAGATGGTGCAATGAACGAAGGATGGGGAGAGATAGGGTAGTAGCAAGGGTGTATAGAAGAGGGGAAATGGTATTTTAAAAAAAAGATAATGCATAGTTTGTGAATATGTGCTACGGACACCAAACCAGGGTGCTGTGGGAGGAAGCTGTAGGTTGGCACAGGGCTGTTGGCTGCTCCATAGAGAACTCATGGGACTAAAGGGAGACTATGGGCAACATACAGGAATGAAGCACAGTGATACTGGGTGGTGCTCAGGATTAGCAGTTTTTATTGGAGGGAAGAAGATGTAGTGAAAGATGTGAACAGGGAGCCCTTTGCAGGGCCAGCTTAGGGCTCTCCTCACCAGCCCTCTTCATGTCCCTGTCTTTTCTTTTGCTTCTAATCTGTACAACCTGCTGGGTTTTATCTCTGCTTTGTTTGGGGTTTTCTTTCTTTTTTTATGCAGCAGAAGAAGGAAAGCAGCTGCATGGACAAGTCTATGTGAATTTTTGCATGGTAGGGAGAGAGAGAGCAATGAAGGTTAACCATAACCCAAAGAACTTGCCCCAGCTCTTTGCAGCCAACTGATGCTTAGAGGGAGAACTGGAAAACAAAATCCTCTTGGGGACTGGAGGGGATGGCTTCAGTGTCTAAGCGGTGAGGGGGCAAAAATGAGAGAGTTCATCTCACAAAAGTAGACACAGCTGAAATGTGAACCCAGCAACTGTGATCTCTGGCTATAAATGGCTGTAGAAACATCTGAAACCGTGCGGGGAAGAGATGCAGAAACTCTTCAGTTCCCCTCTTACTGTGAGATCTAGGCAGCAAAGACAAGCTTAAGTCAAGGAATAAATAATCCACCCTTGGGACTCATGCTGCTTTGATATCTGTGGCTGCCTGGTGGGCACAAGAGTTGGTTCACTCTTACCTTCTTCTTACCCATGTTTCAAGAGAGCCTATGGTAGTATCTTTTGTCCCTGCAGAACCACAGCAAAAGTAGATCAGGGTCTGTCCTGGATTGGAGTAGGCACAGTCCAGGCTAAAAGAAAAAACACGTTCTTGAAGAAAATACAGCTCAAAATGGAGTCCAAGAGACTGACACTGTTCTCACTGCTACAGGACTGGGGCAGCCAAGAGTCTGCAAAGAGTCACAGAGCACGTAATTTGACATTCATGCCAAAGGGATGTTAACTGTGTTCTTTTTTTCCCCAGCCACTGGTTTCCATGGAGTAGCTCAGAGTCACCTACTGAACCACCACACATTTATCATATAATCATAGAATATCCCAAGTTGGAAGAGACCAGTAAGGGTCATTGAGTCCAACTCGTGGCTCCACACAGGACCACTCAAAAATCAGACCATGTACCTAATTTAGACATTCCCATGCTTGAAAACACCTTATCTGGGGAGGGAGAAATTATTTTGATTATTTAAAATATTCCATTTTATAATAGTAATCTGGCCACAAAGACAGGAAAAAAATAAATGAACTTACCATGTTGGTGCTTTGAACCAACCAACTCAGGTTTTATTCTCACATCATGCTCATGGAACAGTGGGATTCTCCATCAGAGAGAAACTTCAGCTGTATGACCATCTACACTGCTAGCAGTGTTGGAAAGACTCTTTAAAGAGAAACATTCCAGGGACACTTGCACAGATAACATTTCTCTTCACCTCTTTATTCATTTATTGCCACAGAAAGCTTGTTACTGGAAACACCAGCAGTGTCCCTTAAAATGTCAGACAGTTTCGTAGTCTACACTGGGTGATGTGAAAGTGGGACAGTTTTATAGGTCACACTCTTCTTTGAAATAAAAAAGGTCCAGGAGACAATTGGGCACCAGAACAAGGAAAATTCCTCCCACCCACCTCCTTCCAGCAGAGCAGAGGTGTGTCTTGCTCAGAAAGGAAAAGAAAAAGTTTCACCTTCTAATTGTTGCATTGAGTAGCTCATTGACAGTGCTTTCTGTTCAATACTTTTCTTTATCACTCAGATTGTCTAATCAAAGGCTTTTTCCTTCCTTGGGTTAGTTTTGCAGCCTCTAACATTGATCCAAAATCAGAAGTATAAAAGGAAAACAGGCTCTGGGAAAAGTGAATACAATTAACACCCAAGCAGCTTCATTTTTTTGGGGGTGCCTTTAAACATCTTGCACCTCTTCGTCTATTCTCCAATTCTTTTATTCTCCCTTTTGTGCTCAGGAGGCTTCTTTAAGGAAAGCCTTTGTCAGCAGCTCAGGGAGAAGATTAAAGCAACCATCATGGGGAAACAGGTTACTTTTTTTTTTGTCCAAGTTCTTAATCCACTTTATTAAAATGTTCCAAATCTTCCTTCAAGAGGAGAGATCAGAAGAACATTTCCCTGTCACCCCTAGCATGCATTCCTTCCGGATATTTGTGCTTCATTACAGGATGAAAAAAGCAAAGGCAAGGCAAGGAAAAGAAGAGAGAACAAGACTGCTGTGACTGGTTAATACGGGATGCGGAGCCTTCCACTTCATGGTCACTGGTACTGCTCTGGCCCCAGGCTGGAAGCAATTGAAAGCTTTTCCTATCTGAAAGACACTAGTGTGAATCAAGTCAGAGATCTCTAACTATTTTTACCTTTGAGGTTCAAAGAGGAGAAGAACATTTGCAGTGAGCAAAATCAAGCATCCATCCAGCCTGCTGTCCCGTTGTAACAGCAGCAAGGAAAGGGCACAAAAAGGGTGAGGGTATGGAAGCTGCTCTGTGCTCTGCCTGGTATTTTCCCACCTGAAAGGAGGGATCTCTCTGGTTAATAAATCTTGATTATTTTTTTTCCATGGTTTTGTCTGCTCTTTTTTTCTGGTTGTCCATTATCCTTCCATGCATTTCCCCCTCTCACAGCAAAGCTGAGGGACAGCAGCACGAGCTGTTAGGTGGGTGCCTCTAATCTCTGGGGCACGTGGTGGGTCACATTTTGTGAAGCTCAAAGGCTGAACATCATTAAGACCCCAGGAAGAAAAAAAAAAAGAAAAAAGAAAAAAAAAAAAGTGTGATTTCTTTCTATCTCCAGGAAAAACAAATCTAGATAGGTCTCAGTCCCATCTTGGACCTACCATCCACTCTTCATCCTAAACTGCTTAATCCCAACTCTGCTCTCTCTTCCTCTCAGGCTTCTCACCATGAATTTTCCATCTCTCTGCCCTCCTCCTGAGATCTGGCCACAAAATATTTAGCACAGGAAAACAAAGAGATACACAATCTGTTTCTCCACCATCTCTAATAGCAGAAAACAAGGATCGAACCTGCCCTGCTTAGCCATGTTAGAAATCTAATGAGGTTCCTGCAGCTATGTCTTTTCCATGTACTCTGTTTGTGATTCCAAAGGCCACTTCCTTTGAATAAGTAGCTGCTGTTTTGTAAAGCAAGTGTATATGACGCAGGCACTCCTCATGCTTCCGCAGGGTGCAATTACTTTCTTATCTGTCATGTACTGCTGTTTCTCCTCAACTGAATTAAGTTGTCCAGCATGAGAGTGTAGGGTTAATCTTCAAGCAGGAAAACCTAAAAGGGGCTGGAGGGAACCGTGGCAGTCCGAGAGCAAAGAGCAAGGCGATGACATCTTGGCAGGCAGAGACCTGAAGCGTAAGGAGAATTCCTGAAATGAGACCATCACACTTCCCATCAGTGCTGACTCATAAAATGGCAGGTTCATTAAAGATGAAATACACAAAAACTACCGTGTGAGCTGTTTCATATTATGTGATTGGCTTTCCTCTGCATCTTGACTTCCCTGAGCCAAGAGTATCAAGGTAATTTGATTTTAAAATGTGTCATCTTGTTAATAAAAATGTAGTTGAAGGCTCCATCTTATTTATTGTCCAAATTACTGTAGCTCTTCGAGGCCTGGCCTGCAGCTCTGCTTAGTTAAAGACCATCTATTTGAAACTCAGGAAGTAAGTCTTAGAATCATCCAGGTTAGAAAAGACCACTAAGATCATCTAGTGCAACCATCCACCTCCCATCAGTATTGCCCATTAACCACGTCCCTCAGTGCCACATCTCCATGGCACTCGAACACTTGCAGGGATAACTCCACCACCTCCCTGGGCAGCCTGGGCCAGTGCCCACCCACTCTTTCAGAGAAGTTTTTCCTAATATCCCGCCAGAAATCCCTTCTGTTTCCTGCCTCAGACACTGCCACACCACAGGAGACTTTCCAAAGGGCTGTGAAGGGCTCAGCATGGGTCAGTCCTCTGACCTCACCATTCTCTTGGCTTCCTTCAGTACAGCCCTGCAAAATCCCCTCTCCAGCCAAGAGCCCTGAAGAAATCCAGCAGAAATGGAGCCCCAAGCCAAGTTCACTTTCACTACACTCCAGCCACTCAGTGTCACTCCTGGGCCTTAACCACAGATCATCCTTTCTGCTGCTTTTATAGCAGGTGTACCACTTTGTTTTGTATCCAGCGACTCTCCTCCTCCAGGTACAGCAGTGTACAGCAGCATCAGCGGCAGTGATCCTCGTGTCCCATGTTTATCCTGTCCCTTCTGACAGCCTCCACGGAATATTCCCTCTGTTTTCAAAGCCTGTTTTCCAGTGGCTTTGAATTCCCTTTGTGCTTACAGATATGCCTCACTCCTCAAGCTCCATGCACGCTCACCAGTGAGGTTTTTAAAGCAAGGCCATAGCTGGAAGTTGTCACTGATACGCGATGCAGAACAAAATCCAGCTCGCTCAAATGGAGCTAGATTGGCTCAGCGGGGCTGACAATAGATGAGCGGGGTCTTATCAGCCTACGGAGCAGATACAATGCAGGTGCAGCATGCAGGGAGCAGATAGCAGCTCCGCAAAGGGGCCGGCCTGGCTGGTGATAGTGTGGGGCTTTTCTTATTTTCCTCACCAGTTTTGATGCTGTTGTTTTAAAGCCAGCACCTTTCTGACCACTGCCGCTGCACTAACAGTGAAAAGAAATAAAAGTGACTGGCAACCCGATGGAGGAGGGCTGCAATGAAATGTCTCAGCAGGACACGTTTGTACCCATGGGGCACTGCTGCTCCAGGCAGTTTATTCCTTGCTCCAAATGCATTTGCTGGATTTAATGACAAGTTTCTTGTCATTTCTGCAATCAGTCCTATCAAAGAGAGGTGATTTTGCATGGAGCAAGTCCTGTATTTTTTACCCTACGTTTCACTTTTTTTTTTTGCCTCCCAAAACAGGTCACTATGGTTCATGGCAGTAACCAGGGTCATTAGCCAAATGTCTTCTCCCAATATTTGTAACTAGCAAAGCTAAAAAGTATAACCTCAGATTGTCCTAAACAAGAAATCTCCAAACAGTAAATATGCAACAGCAAGAGAAACTATTTCTTTGCCAGTGGAACATTTTAATGAGTGGATGGCTCAGCAAATCTTGTAGACAGCTGCTTTCCCTTCTGCAGATACTGAGATTTATGGTAGGAAGGGAGGGGGGAAATAAGTAGCCAGGGGAGTGTAGTGGGGAGGGGATAAATCACGTATGCTTGGGTCTCATCTCATCCTCTGGTTTGGCTGGTCTGACAGCTCTGCAGCTCTCTTTTCTTTCAACCAACCATTAATGATCCCATTCAGTGGGGGCCTGTGGCCAAGAACAGACATATCACCCACTGACAATAATCGCCTATTGCTTAGAACATTATGGAACAATCTATCCTGGGCAGACTGATCTGGTGGGTGGTAACCCTGCCCAGGGAAGGGGTGCTGGAACCAGATGGTCTTCGAGGTCCCTTCCAACATTAGCCATTCTGATTCTATATTCATACAAAGGGTAGCTTTTAAATACCAAGTGCTCTTGGAATATTAATGGAGGGACAGGAGCATAAGAGAGTCAAAACAGTGATGTATTTTTGCAGTTTGGAGGAGATTTTTCATATTTGTTTCCAACAAATAGGTTTTTAAACCTTTTATGCTCCTAAACCAATTACATGATCATAGAATCATAGAATTATATAGAATCACAGAATGGCTTGGATTGGAATGGACCTCAAAGATCATCCTGTTCCAACCCTCCTGCTTCGGGGGTTGGATATTTCTGATAGTATTTCTGATGAATACTACTCCCAAAATCCAAATCGCTGTACTGAGAGGAACGGAATCCAGAAAAAGAAAAAAATCTGTCCTGATGCTTGTAGACTAGAGGCAGCGCAATAAGCCCAACAAGCCCAACATGCATTTTACAGAAGACCCCTCCTAGTGATCATGACCTCCAACAGCACAATGCTTCTGTAAAACACAGCCCTAAGAGAAGCTATTAATAGCAAAAAAAAACAACACAAAACAAACCAAAACAAACAAACACCACAGCACAACCACCTAAAGAACTTACAGCACATTCTCAAGTGATTAACAAGCTCTCTGAGCTGCTCCTTGAGTCAATCTGACAATGAAATTTTCACTTCCCTTGGACCTTTACTCCTAGCAGGAGTAGGGAGCTCACATCCTGACTTGCCCATTGGCAGCAATGTATTCAGCTGGGGAATCTGCTGTATCAGTGACAGTGCAGACTAACTCTTGTCCTGACACTGCGTTATATTTTGAGGTGAAGCAATTTAAAACAAGAATCTTCCAACTTTGAAAAACACAGAAATAACCTTAAAAGGTGCTGCTGTTATTTCACCTAGGTATTGCAAATAGTCTGTTAGATGCTGAAATAAAAGTTAATCTTACATCGTCTCCAGAAGCACTTTCAGGTTGTTTGCTAAGACTCAGAAGAGAGACCAGTTGGACACAGGGAATCAAAGAATGCGCCTGCAGGAATGTGAAGGTCTTGTTGTTGAGGTCATACAGATGAAAACATCAACAGAATACATAAGACACTTTGCACTTTCCTTATTTATCCAAAAAGCTATTTTTGTTTATTAAAACCTAGTTACTAGCTGCATCTTGCCAATAACCTGGAGTGCTTGCTTGGTTAATTTAAGCAAGCAGAGCTTTGACGAAGTAATTTTACCATCCTCGGGGATCTGCCAGCTTATGCTGGTCTTCACTATTTCAGATGAAATTGAGTTAATTTTCGCTGAAATTGCTTCTTAGCAGACAAACACATTCCCCATCATTGCAAGCTTATGCCTCTGCAGCTCTATTATTCTTTAATTTACACACCCCGGCAGCAAGGGATTAATGCCTGAGACATACAAAAGGCTACAGTGTGGAGAGGAGAAGTGGAGGAGAAAGAAAGAAAGAGTGGAGCTCTGTGGGGAATAGGTAATGGTGTTTCAGTTGTATAGTCAAAACATTTAAAGTTTGGCATTAATATGGAGTCAGCTCTTGTCCTTTCACTCTGAAAATCCATCATCTAAAATCTCAAGGCAGAAAACATCTCAGCTATTCTGACCATGGCAATCCTTGCAGGATTACCAGGTGGGGGGACAATCACTGGGCTACAGTAGGCTCCTGTATCTCAGGCTGATTGCTAGAAATGAAGGTGGTATGGAGCAGAAGTGCACAGGAAGGTTGCATTTCACCCCCGTGCCTTCCACCACGCTCATGCCTCAAACAGGAGTTCTGGGAAGGTGCTGCTGCCAAGGCTCTGGGGGTTCCTTCAGATGTTCTAAAACTAAAATACTGGATTCTTGAAAGCATCCAGACAGAAATATGAATAGTGCCAAAGCATCTGCAAATGCATGGGGAAAAAAAGGATTACCCTGTTCTTTTTTTATAACAGAAGTGCCAAATTCAGCTGTCTCTGTGAATTTTCTAGTAAGATTTTAGGATAGCAGAATTTTAAAGCAGTCCTTGCTGATGACTGAGATGAACAGCAACTGTGGTTTTTTTTTTTAGATTATTGCTTCAGTTTTCCTTCCTTAGTCGAACAGCTAACAGTTTCCTCTCTTTTTGTAAATACCTCTGAGTTACACATGGGTAATTGGACAAAATACAGCAATCCCACGTCATGTGCTGCTATACACGTAGCAATGCTGTAACTGAACATTTAAATTCCTTGTCTTCCTTTGAAGGCCCACCCTTCCTTCCACTTCCCTGGCCACCAGTGTTGCATCAGTGCAGCAGTACATACCAAGATCCAGCACATTCCAGCATCCTTCTTCATACAAACACATCCATGCTTTCTCCTTGCTACGTTCTGTGCTCGAGAAGCTCTCTACTAGCCCAATTTATTATTCCACCTACAAATCTTTTCTTGTTTTCTCCTTCACTATGATGCCAAATAAATCTGGACATGACAGGGAAGTTGCTGATATGTTGGACCACTGCATCTCTCACAAGCTCTTTCTGACTTTTTATTAGATGGTAAGCCCTTTGCAGGCCAGAGCTATCTTGTTCTTGAGCATGAAGTGCATGACTTGATATCTACAAAGTTAGCAACAAAAAAAGAAAGCTCTAGAGATAATTTTCCTCCTGAGGACCGTCCTCCATAGAATCATAAGATATTCCAAGTTGGAAGGGACCAATTTAGACCACTGAACCCAACTTCCAACTCCACACAGAACCACACAAAAGTTCAGATCATACATTTAAGAGCATTACCCAGATGCTTCTTGAACTCCATCAAACTCTGTGCTATGATCACTTCCCACAGACCAAGAAAAAAAAGGTTCAAACAAAGCAAGTAATATATACCAAAAAGTGTGGGGCTATTTGGGCTATGACTCTTATCCTCTGGTATAAATTCCCTGTCTCTTGCAAAGAGCTGAGCATCAGCCTAAAAAGATGTATTAAACTATCTAAAAAGATGTATTCAACCAGTAGAACCGGGAGCACCAGCAGTGTGCCAAGAGTTGGGTGGAATCGGTGGCTCAAGCAGGAGTACGTTGTCCTCCTTCTGCCCTCCAAGAACAACAACTGCCAATTTCTCAGCAAAGTTATTTCACAAATCGGCTCCTTTCAGCTCAGCTGACTTTTAGCCTCATGCATTTTTATACACTCTCTGCAAGAATGAGAAGGATATTTACATTTTTTAATAAGCCTGACAGTTTGAAAGTAATTGGGGATTTATAATGGGTTTGTTTAGGTCTTTTTGTCCACTTGAATTCCAGCTACTAGTCTTTGGTCTAACAAGCAATATTATCTCTATGGTGATGAAGGAACCTCAACAGGAGGCCCTGAAGCCAAAGAGGAAAGAACTGGTGTGTTTTGTTTCGTTATGTTATTTTTTTCCTTTGAACCTGCATTTTCAAGTGAAAGCAGTATGACAAAATTTAAAGCAAGAGCAAAATTCCTCCAGCCATCCGGTGCTCACACTCCGACTTCTTCCTCCGGTTCGCCCAGGGGCATGTAAACCATCTGATCTCTAGCAAGGTGGTTTTCCTTCCTTGAAAAGATTTGCATTTCTTTGTTCAGTTGTGATTCCAAAATGATTTTAACCCTGATTTTCTTCTTGGGGGAAGCAGATGTCTAGTGATAAGGGTGGAATTAACCTGCAAAACTCAAGGTCTGCCATCAGATTCCTGCAATCTCAAAGACTCAGTTATGCTTATCCCTGTGTGAAAATATGGCTGTCGGTTGGAAGAGAGAAAGGAAAAGCTGGAAAGGGCACTGATCTAGCTACAACAGTGGGATTTTAGTGAGGGCTTCTATCAAAAACATAAATTCTCAGAGGTCTCTTTGGATTCCCTGACGATGCTGAGGAATACTACTGAGAATGCAGTGCTGACTGGTTACAGGCTTTTCTCCAGAAGGGGTTGCTGACACATAACAGGTGATATGCTCTGACTCCAAGTTTCTGATTGTATCCTTGCTTCTTTATTCCCAACATCTAAGAAAAGAAACAACATTCCCTCTATTCAGTCTGAGCAAGAATATAAAAGCAACAGAGATCAGCAGAGCATAGAGCTAAAATGAATGCAGGAAATGTCCACCAATAGCCACCAAAAATTAATGATAATGAAAAAAAAGAGCAGGACTAGCACTGTAACCCCTGATCAGCAGACTTCTGCAAATTAGTTCATTTCAGCAAAGGCAAGCACTGAGGAGGGTTGCTCTGGGACATACCTGACTTTATTCAGGGCAGAGCCTTTTGGTTCACATCTTGTCCTCCCTGTACCTCAGCCCTCCATGGCATACAGCTCATGCCAGCACATTGCTTCCCACAGCCCTTGTTACTATTCTTGGAGTAAGTAGAGCTGTGGAAAAAACGACCCTCATAAGCAAAGCAAAGTAGAGTGGAGTCGTTGCCATCTGCCAATCCCATTGCTTGCTCTGGACTGTGCACTTTGGGTTGAATCCTGTGCAAAACACACAACCAAGAGATAGCTTTGTCCACTGAGTCTCAGGCATGGGACTATACAGCCTTATTTCCTTCCCCTATGGTGCAGAGAGGGACAGAAGGGACAATATACTTTTCAGGTGTTTCCTAGCTCCCAGGAAGGGCTCCTCCAGCCCTTCTGCAGCCCAGAGCTGTAGGAGCCCTTCCTTACCACGGCACCTGTAATGATGCTGTACGTCCCAGCACGTGCGTCTTTTGTACTCAGTGATGTGCAGCACCCTGTGCACCTCTGGTTTCAGCCTTGGACTGAGCCTTGTGCAGAACATGAGCAACTTTGATGCGCAGGGGCAGGAGAAGAGGACAAACTCACTTTCCTTTGAAGCACAGGGCATTACAGACTGCTGCCAGGGACCGCAAGTAGATGGGGTCAGGAGGGTCCTTGGATTCGAAAGTGCATTCTGGATTGCTCTGAAAAACAGTGCAGGAAAAAAGAAGCTGAGTGAAAGGGGCAATACAGAGGGCAGTAGGCAGGGAGGGGGCTGCAGGGAAAGAGGCACAACAAGGGCTGAGCTCACCTGCATGGTTCCTGTCCCTGCACATAGTGGCAGGGGATGGGGAGCTGTGGCTGGGGACAAACATGCAGGAAGGGACTGAGGAAGAGTAAAAGACAGGGAGAGAAGAGAAAGAACTACGGAATGGGAACAGGAGAAAGGCAGCAGGAGGGAAAGGAGAAAGTGGGAAATGAATTGAAATGAGTTAGAAAATTCCAGGCAGATGAGCTTGAGCATTCAGCAGCTGAGATGTGGAGCTTCATTAGTACAGACCAACGAAGATAGAGACATTAAGGAAGGAAATGTGTGACTCACAGGGGAAAATGGGAAAAACAACACACACCATAGCAGCTGCTCCGTTTACTTCAATTAAAGAACAGCTCAAAGGGTATGTTAAGGGGAAAGGAGGGGGAAGCAAACAAAGGCACAAGCAACAACAAAAAGACAACCAGATAAAGCAATTGTTACCCTCCAGCTCCTAAATGAAGTGACTCAGGCACATGAACACAGAGAGAGCCTTCCTCACCCTGTGCCTCCAAATGGCACACTGAAGTGAGCTCCATGACAGTGGGGGAAGCTGCCAGAACCTCTCCATCCTCTCAGTGCCACCCCACAGCAACCCCAGCCCTACCACCTCAGACACTGCAACCAGCATCAGCAGGATCCAGCAGCCTCTTGTGGTCACTGTCACAGCTGGCCAAAATTCAAGCACTTTCCTGACCTCTTCCTGTGGTGTATGGAAGCCAACAAGCTCACTGAGATTGGCTTGGACTGCTTTTCCAGAAAAGAAGACTGACATTAATTCTAGCCAGATACCTTAGTTATGTAATGTGAGGGACACGCTGGAGGGAACAGCCCCATACTGGGCAAAAGGGAGTCAAGATGATCCCTGCCCCTCTCCCTCCCCACACTGTCAACACTAATTTGTCAGAGCTCATCAGCACTGAGAATGATTCTAGTCAAAATGTGATGGATTTCAGTGAACCCTACTTTCAGTTTTCAGCTGACAAATGCTGGAAGGAAAGAACCAAGTAAGCCTGGAAAAGCAACAGCAAGAACCAGGAAGGAATGGAGCAGAAGAAACCTCCAATTCCAACTCACTGCAGGACACAGGACAAAAAAAAAAATAATAATAAAAAGCGTTAAGAGTTTATGGGGAAAGAAAGTTTTCTGCTGAGCACCCACTGGCTGCCCTACGTCTCAGTTCCCTCTCATAAGAAGTTTATCACATTACTCCAGCTGTGACACTGGCCCGCAAGGGTTAGTTGCTTTGCTCAGTTGACTTAAGTCTCAGATCTGGAGGCCACTGGGTCAGTCCCAATTCATGGCCTTCCCAGGTGACCAGTGTAGACAACTTCATGATGTCAGAAGAGGCCCGCTTTCATTTTCAGTAGGGGAAAATCTTTGTTCAGATTTTATCCTTCTTTCCTTATCTTTGTGGAAGCTTCCTGATTCCTGGATACTGCGAATCCATGACCCTTGGCTGACTTGTTCCTTATACAAGCACAGCAGTGGATTTCATGACAAAGTCCCATGGTCTCAGGATAATTACCTGCCCCAAGTTTCAGATGGAACGCCCAGATACAAGCAAACTCCCAAACTCCTGACATTTATCACTCTAAAGAGCAGCCAGCAAAGAAGCGGCCCCTATCAGATAAGCAGTGTCAGTCAAGATTTCAATGTAGTCGGCTGTGACTTGAAAAGGACACATCACAGCATATGTGCAGAACGAAGCATGGCAAATGTTAAATCTCTACAGTGCTGGAATCAGCACAATGGATCCCATCTCCATACGTGATAATGGGAACTCATAATTCTCTTACGCAAACTTCAATGCCAAAAAGTTGCTGCAGAGAGCCACTGAGGACATGAGGGCTTTTTCTTCAAAGCTTCTGAGATAGGCAGCATTAAACACATTCATTTTGAGCTGGCTGTGTGTTAAGCTTCCACTCTGTCCCTTCATCTCTTCCCAATCAAGCTGTGTCTCAGTCAGCACCCAGTTGTTAATTCTGGATGGATTAAAGAGCATGAGAAAGTGCTTTTTTTTTTCTTTTTTTTTTTGGGGGGGGGGGGGGGGAACCATGTTTATCCATCACTCATCTGGGTGAGTGTTAAACTTTAGATCTTCTGCCTCTCTAATGATCATTGCATCGCGGTGTTTCAGAGCCTTTGCTTTGCACAGTAGTGGGGATTTTTGATCTAAAGGCTTCTCTTTGCCCAAGATTAAGCCTGAATTTGGATCACCCTTTAGAGTCTAATTGTGTAGGATTTCGGTGTCACTGCTGCAAGGCCACAGAGTGTATTTATGGGAAGAAGAGGACAGGAATTCCCCTAGTACCTGACAGAGCTCGGGAAATTTAGGTAATATTTTATGTAGAGGAGAAAATGAAATTCAAAAACATTTTTCCTTACTCAGTGTTAAAGATGACAAAAGGAGGAGGATATTCTTTTTAATCAAATCCCAATAATTCATGCCAGCTTCCAACTAACGACAACTGAAAAGAAACGTTGACCAGTTTCAGACCCTCTCAATGGAGACGTGGGTGGACAGGGATCAGACTGACAGTAAGTTCTGCAAAACTGCAAAGTTTTGACACCGTGTTAGGCATAATTACACCTATCAAAGCCAGTACACTGCTGGAAATTTTCTGTTGCAGAAATAATGGTAGAAGAAGTTGTGCAAAACTCTCCACATTGTTTCTGGATGCCTCAAAGCCTTTTTGGCAGGCAGGTGGTATCTAGGTTGGCAGTGAAGCTCTGGATAACTACAGGCACTGCTGGACTGAACAATTTGAAGCATCTTCTTTTCTTGATTCAGAAAAGCCTGCTCTTTGCATTTTGAAATTGTCACCACTTGAAGAGGCATTAGAAATATCAGTCATACAAAGACCCCAGAAAAGGGCAAAAACATCAGCATAGTAAGGAAACACGTGATGACACTGTGCTGCTTGGTAACATTAACACCTGGTTCAATCCTTCAAGAAAATTCAAGAAAAAAAGGAAATGCTTCCCTCTTCTCCATCTTCCCTTGTGAAACCCAAGCACAGCACCAATGGTAACCGAGGCATACACACAAAAGCACTCCCCGGCCCAACTTCTTGCCAGTCCAGCAGTACAAAAATCACAGAATCACAGAATCGTTAAGGTTGGAAAAAAATTCTAAGGTGATTCAGTCGAAATGTCAACCCACCTCCACCATGCCCACTAACCATGTCCCTCAGTGCCACATTCACATGGTTCTTCAAAACCTCCAAGGATGGTGACACTACCAACTTACTGGCAGCCTGTGCCAGTGCCTTACTACTCTTGCTGAGAACAAATGTTTCCTAATAATCCAACTTGAACACTCCCTGGGGCAACTTAAATCCATTACCTCTTCTCCTATCACTGTCACCTGTGAAAAGAGTCCAACCTCTACTCCTCCACAACCTCCCTTTAGGCAGTTGTAGAAAGCAGCAAGGTCTCTCCTGAGCATCCTCTTCTCCAGACTGAGCCACTGCAGTTTGCTCAGTCACTCCCCTTAAGACTTGTGCTCCAGACCCCTCACAGCTTCATTGCCTTTCCTCAGACACACAAAAAAAATACGGAATGCTTCGTGAATGTACATGTCCTCCTTGCACAGATGATGTAAAAAGTTCCACCCCGAAGAGCAGTTTTCCCACCCAATAAAGAAAGCTCAGCCAGACAAAGGCTAGGTAGAAAGTAGGGCAGTTTCTCTTCAGCTCTTAGCACATACCATAGCAGGTCCCAGAGCTCACCTTGCCCTTGTGGATCTGGAAAGCTCTCTTAGCAATCCCAGGCTACGCTGGGTACAGAATAACAAGAGGCAGAACTAACACACTGATGTATATGAGCATTACATCAGAGCCACTGACGTTGCTGCAGATGAGGCTCATTTTCCTGCCCAGCAGCACTTCCTCCATTGCCACAGCCCCACACGTTTCCACCTACAGGAGCCCTCGGGAGCAGGAAGGTCAGGGCTCAGTGCATAAGGACAAAATCCTGATCCGGATGAGATGAAATTAATAGAGAAGGGATGGAGCGTGCATAACGCTGTGAGCCTTTTAGATAAAAGCTCATTGTCTTCACTGAGAGCTGTGTTTGAATAAGAACAGGGAAGTTAAGGGTTTGGCAGGCTGTATGTAAAACATTGCAGAACGGCTGCTATGTGCATGCAGCTAGTTTCCATGCATAATATATATAGGAGCGTGCCATATGTTTAAAGCATCAGGCAATCGGGCCAATCTTGGATCATATTATCAAGCTTTCCTATGGTGTTGCATTTGTTCTAAACAGATGCATTTCTCCCCTCCCTCCCCGCTCCCCCCTCAACCTGCCAACGCTCGTTTATGAAGAAACCAGGTGTCCTTCTTTAAAAAAGAAATAAATCTTTATCCAAAGGAATCTGTCCAGGAAGAAAGTAAATGCCCATCTCTGCTATTTTTATTTCAATCAGGAAATATGTTACCAAACAAACCACCAAACGGACAAACAAGAATCAAAACAAGAAAAAGAGAGACATGGAAATTCATAGAAATTAGGTTCTGAATTCTGCAAAGCCAAATGCTAATTGCACCAGTCCTCAAACGTACAGAACAGAAGAATTCAAGAACAGAAAGAGCTCCAATGATAGCAGATCTGCTCTGGATGAAACATGTCCTGCATTGGTTATGAGAAGGGCTGGATGCTCTTGTCTTTAAAGTGTACAGTTTGATTTTATATTAATTCATCAGCAGCATCACAGATCTCAGGGGCTCATCTCCTCTCATTATAGGTGCTTTGCATATGTGGCTGGAAAAGAACCACCACTGATTTGTCTCGTTGCTGCTCTCTGCTGTCGCTGTGTTACCCTGCAGACCCCTCCCCATGTCAGCAGTGATGCTGGGTGCTTGCAAGTCCCTGCGGGTGCTGAGTGCTCCAGCAAAGCAATGCAGGCCAGGAAGGGAACCCTGCATCTCCCAGTGAGGGGTTGGCTGAGCAAGAATGCAAAGGAAGCCCAAGTCCAACCAGCTTTGTGCACATTACCCTCTCACAAGCAAGAGTAACTCTGTCCTGTCTTGCATTGTTTCAAGAGATCCGGCCCCTAAGGGCACAGCAAAACCACCTGGTGGGCAGCAGCCAGCAGAATCAGCAGCAAAACAGCTGGGAGACGCTCACGGCTGGCTCCCTATCCCTTACATGGAGTTTTTTCCACTCTTGTGAGCTCTTAAGGCCATGTTTTATATCCTAATTAAACTGAAAGAAAAGGAATTGGATAACAGTCTAAAAGATTTGCAAGCTACATCTATTTCAGAAAATGACTCATGTTCCCACTAGTGTAGCTCATCAGGTCCAGCACATGCTCTAATGTGTGGGACTAATAGATTTGTAACAGTGATATCTAATATGAGTCTGTTCCGGTTACATACTTATCATGGGTCCTCGCAGGCTTTCCATCAAAGCTGCTGAATGAAAGCATTTTTTTATTAAAGGGAAAAAAAAAAAAAAGAAATCTCTTTGCCCATAAATCTCTCAGCACATTAGCCCCCAAAACAATTCAGTGAGCCAAGGTCATTTTTCCCCTACATTCATTTAGATCCTTGGGAAGTTCAATGAGATGAGAAGACAAGACAAAACACAAGGGGCTCTGTCTTCAGCTGCTATGAATCAGCGTTGCTTCCCATCAGCTGAGAATCCAACCATATATCTAGAGAGAGCTATAGGAAATATATAACAATTTCTTCGGGTCGGGTAATGATGATCCATATGGCATCTTATTACTTGAGAAGGACGGGAGCGACTGCAAGGACAAATGGCACTTGGCAGGTGAGAGCGGGATGTTCAGCCCCATGGGAAAACCCCCTTGCTCTCAGTGGGCTCCCGTTCATCTCGTGGTTTTGGAGGTCACCACAATTAAGCATGGGGGAAATATTTTGTTGCTTTGTTTTGTTTGCAGTATTTCAGTGGGACAGCTCCCGATGCCCATCTTTGGAGGGAATAGGACATGACAGCTCGAGACACAAAGCAACAATCTTAGGTGAAATACAGCCATGATAAGGCAGCCCTGCCTCTCAGTTATCCCCCATCCGCTGATCCAAACAGCAGTGAAAGCTGCCAGCTCCGAACCCTGTACCGCGTGCTGTCCCTTTGATACTGCAGCTCTCTCCTTCATGTTTACACCCTTCAGATATTTTTAGGCTTTTTTCCGCGCACAGAAGTACGCGTTGTCATCTCCTAGACTCGTTTAGCCGTTTGAGGCTTCTCACAGAAATCAGTTTTTCCAGACATCTGATCATTTAGCGATCAGAAGGCAGAAAGGGTGGTCTGGTCACTCTTCTTTTAGCTTCCTCCCAGGTCTCATTAGCTGGTCGCATGCTGGTGGCCAGGACCGAACACATGGTTTGTTCTGAGGATGAATTCAAACCACGTAGGAAAGGACTGTTCCCCTCCTGTGGAATATTTTACCTCCATGGAGGCAGATGACGTTATTTGCAGTAATATACTATTTCAGACTGATCTCCAATTTGTTATCTCCTGACACCTCAAGGGCCCTTCATCCACCTCACCTGGAACCAGTGGAAAATAACTTGTCAAAATTGTTAATTTCTGATATAGTTGGAGGGAAAGGGTGTTCCCTGAAAGCATAACGTTTATGGTTTAGGATGACTTATTTTGGGTGGAGGAAGCTTGATTTTTTAAAATTGTTTTTACAACCGACATCGATTTTCTCCTCAGGGAAATAAGGTTTTAATCTGCTTCACCTTGAAACCTTCCAAATCTCTTATTTTTACAGGCTCTCTTAACTATTTTGGATAGCATCCCTGCACATACAACTATTTGGCAGGTTAACAGCAAGCAAATATCAAATGACAGTAACTGATTTGTGGGAATGGTCTGGTCCAACTAGACAGACAGCTAAGCACCAGGAAGTGTTCTGTTAAATAATTATGCCCATAAAATTTCATTTTCCGTAGTGGTCATGTTATCCAAATCAACTCCATGGTCCTTCCTTAAAAATCTGTTGGAACATACTTTTAGCATGAAAACAAGCCACTCCAGAACATGAAATAGAAATGCATCCAACCTATTATCCTGGAAAGGAAAAGCTATTTGGGCCAAATCCAATGAGACACCACGTTTGTATCTTAATTCCTGGAAACGTTTGGCTTTCACTTTGAGCAAGCAGTTCCTAGTCACTTCTTCCAGTCCCATCCATGCAATGAACTCCAAGAGTTGGCAGGTAAGTGTCAGTTGTTGACACGAGGGTAAGAAGTAGGGCAGTTGGGAGCAGCATGACAATTACCTGAGGTATGACAAGGTCTCCCACCTTCACCCACCTGCGACCCCAATGCTTCCCAACACAAAGAGCAGCTCCAAGGGCAGCAAATCTCACAGCCAGGGCCTGACCATGGGTCTTCATTGGTACTAACCCATCTCTGCACATGACAGCTCCTGCCACTGTGAATTGCAGTCCTGTCTCTTTACGGGCTCCGTGGGTTACGGGGGGGTGGTGGGTAACCATGGAAACCATGTTGTAAAACAGCATGGGAGTTGACGTGTAATAAAGCACTACACCTGAACAGAGCCCTTCAGAAGGGGTAATTGTGGATGTGCTTGTAACAGGTTGGAGCAGTGCTGTCTTGTGCAGAAAGTCATCCTGTCTGGAGAATAGGGCTTGGCATGGAAAGGTAGCTACCACTCTTTAATGCAACTTAAGGTCCTTAATTTAAGGCTCAGATACTTGCTTTCAGCTCTGGGGCTATGTTCACCCCATTCCTTTCCCAGCAAACAAACCTAGACAAAATTTTCTCGTTGAAATCCTGGATCTTCCTGGCTTCTTGCAAAGGTAAGTTCATGGATGGAAGACACCATTCTGATTACACAGAAGTACCTAAGTACCAGATATTCTAGGTAATGGTGTTCAGTAACTTACAGTAATCCTCAGAAGAAGGTCTACAGATCAGTATCATCAAAACATCAACTTACTTTCTTTCAAATATAAATTGAATGCCAAAAGTGTTCAAACACACATGCTAGACCAGGGATTCAGTCTGTGTTAACACCTGAATTTCTTTGAAGAAATTCCCAGGAATCTTACTACACTATGGGGACTGTAAAAGATACAATTATAAAACCTATGGCTTCAGACTGAGAGGAGGAGCAGATGCTCTTCTTCCACCTTCATTATTCATCTGTATTGGGGACAGTCACCATCTGGACCTGAGATTTCAGCCAGCATTACTCCTTCTCTCGCCATATCTACATTTCCAGCAACAAAAAACAGTGATGCAAACGCAGTATGATCCTTATTGACACTATGTTCTGTCTGTGAATTCTCCTACACATGGTACATGATAATATATTACGTATAAAGCACATTGATCAATTCTATCCAAGCAGTGTGTTAGTCTTCACAGCCAACAAATCAACACTTAAAGTTTCCTTACTCAGCTTGTTTCTGCAACACAAAACTTATTTTGCATCCCAGATGGGTCATCTAGCCCCCTGTGCAAGGTGACTGTCAAAAAGATACTCGTGCAGGCAATAGAAAATCCTCCCGCTCAATGTTCTCAAAGGGAGATTTCCAGCAGTTCAACTTTCCCCCCGTAGCTCTCCTAATAATTAATGGGAAACACAGTCCTCTGGGAAAATTGTCACCAGGTAATTAATAAAAAATGAAAATGAGAGCAAGAAGAAGGAACAGAGATGTTGCAGAAAGCCTGCAAATTGAAACAGGCAGACTTACAGTTGTGATTTCCTTCCCAGTCTCAGAGGGAGAGTAGTTCTTGTTCCCACGTTCATCAGCAGCTCACTCAGGACTCAGCTTCTTCCATTCACACTTTTGAAACAAGAGACATTGTGATGGAAATATTTACACCTTGCCACACTTCTCAATGGCCTTTCACACACAGACTTGCTTGCACAGATAGAGGAATTGCTGTCAAGGACAAATCTCAAATACCCTGTGTAGTGCTATTACCAGGTGGCTATTTAAAAACAGAGTTTGCTGCTTGTTTTTTACCTGTGGGTTCAAGTTGCTCAGTTTGATAGGAGAGGTTCATTAGAACCCAGAAGAAAGTGTCTTATCTATACCACCTAAACCTCACAGAGAAGTCCTTTGGCATCAATAACTCTGAAATGCCTCCCCAGGAGTGAATGCTCTTCCTTACGCTTTCTGTCTCACTTCAAAAATAAATAAATAAACAAATGAACAAAAACCAACAAAAAACTCTCACTTTTCAAGGTTGAAATTAGTGTACATTTGGGAAACAGAGTTGAGAAACCATCACCAGGATATGCCCAGGCTCTACGTGCACTTTGCCCACTCGAGTGCCTGAACTATCGCATGTGCTTGAGAATCCTGAGAGGCAAGAGAATAGATGGATGGTCGTATGATTAAGCCAGAAGACAGGGATTTGAGGGATCTAGTGTCACTTCTAGACCTCCCGTGTTGACTTTGGGCAAGTCAATTAACCTCTCTGCGCCTCTGCTTGACATCTGTAAAATGGAGATAAGAGACTTCCCTACAGCACAGCAGCGCTTGAAGGAGACTTGTGTGTTTGACAGATGCTCTCACCTGATGCCAACAGGAGTCATGAGATTTCTCTGACAGGAGAGTGATGGAGTGGAGAAGACCTGCTGCCATTTGGGGTTATGTAGCTTTGTAAAAACTGACTAGGTATCTGTTCAGCTTTCCTCACCACCTCATTTGCACCTGTCTGTCTTCCGAGGTACATGTACTTTCTCAACCACACCGTAACTCCAGTGTCAGATTTAGGAACCCACAAAGCCCATAGGATGCTTCCCAGCTTCCACAAGAAAGAAGGTCAATTTGGATTTTTGCCACTAAAATAAAGTCACGTGAATCACAGAAAAGAAGCAATGGAAAGCCTAGTTTCACCTTACCCCTAAGAGTGAGAATACACCAAAGGCCAAAGGCTCTGATGCTTTGGGTGCCCTCCATGCTCCCACTGCCCTCACACCCACGGAACATGCAGATAAATCCCCATTTTCCATGCAAGAGTCATCACGGTTGACCTGACACATTCATATCACACACCGCATTGCAGAACTTCACTGTTCACTCCAAACTCTTCACAGCCCTGGAAAGAAAGGAACATAATTTGCCTTTACTCCTTTTTTTTTTTTGCTTTTTATTTTTTTTTAATATCATTTAAAAAAAAAAGCATTCCTTTGCATTCACAAGGAATGCTATCATTCCCCTACAAGCTTCACAAGGCAAGTTAAAGCATGAAACTCTCCTAGAGCCTACCTGTCTCTTTTCTGCAAGGCTCGGGAGGAGGATTTCTTTCTCTCTCAATTTTTTTTTAATATAAAATCCCATAGCGTTATTAAAAGGAATTGTTCAATTCCTTTAATTGGCTCAGAAGATAAATTCTTCCCTCAGCCTGGGGGTCATGGCCATCAGCAGCTATTTATTAGCTGCATTGATTGAGAAGAACAGCCTTTAAATGGAAATAAATTGAATTCTATGGCAAAGCGGATTCCATACAGCCTATTAATGTAAGACAGGGAGGCTTAGCTGGTTTATTTTGTATTTGTTCCCCTCCTCATTTTTTAGCCATTCTCAAGCTCCCAGACACTTCCCATCTCTTCCATCAGCCATACCCTCCTAACCATGAGCACTTCCTTGCCTACTATCGCAAGTATGAAGATGATGGAGATCTGGAGACTTGGATGACCCCAGTGAGGCTCCAAATCATGTCCCCAGAGTCCAGCAGAGGAAGGAGAGGTGATGGGGAGCAAGATGAGATGCCCAAATACATGCACAATAGAAACAAGACAGGAGCGGACCTCACCCACTCTCTCTAGGGCATTTTTATTATAGTTTTGCCTTCTGCACTGCTTGGAGATTGTCTTTTCCACCCTCTGTCAGCTCCAGAATACATTTCATGGTACTTGCCTTCATTCCAGAGTTTAATTGCTTGAGATTGTTACTTGTAGGCTGTTAATTTATTAAAACCAGATCTCCCGTATTACTCCGGAGCCCAGAAGAATCACTGCCTTCTATTAAAGGCAGTGGTGCATGCCCATTTGTCTTTTCTCTCTGGTCACCTCTGTAATTGCAGCTCTGCGTTAAGATGGAAAACTCCCTTCTATCAGCTAAGCATCCTCCTCAGGGTGGATGGGCTGAGACACACATATGAAAGACAAACTCACGCAGGGTATAAACAAGTATAACTTCTGTGATGTCTACAGAGGAGCATTAGAGACCCACAAAGCCTGTAAGTTCTGCAAGTCATGCTTCCCGAGGTGGGATGAAAAGTGAAGTCAGGGACTGGTGGAAATAGGTATCACATAAAAAAAAAAATCTACATAAAATAGAACAGGTCTCCACAGCATCCAGAAGAGCCAGCAAACCACTGAGGAATTATCCTCACCCAGTTAAGCATGGAAAGTTCTTTATTGTTGTACGGACCAGCTCCTGAGGCAAAGGTATTTCCAAAAGCCATAGATTTGCAACACCTAATGGAGATACAAGCAAAGACAGGATATGCTGGATTCACATACTAGGAGATACATATACCCAACACACTAGGACGGGAGACAAATTCAGGCCATAAATTCCCTATTTCTTCTCTGTCACCATCTCTCCAATGTGTTCTTCCATCGTCCCAAAGCTGTTCAGCTACCTTCACCATGCTCTGACCCTGACCTGTCTTAGAAAGGCTTCCTTGGCAGCCTGTGCACACATCTTATCCTCTAGAACTGTTTGATAGCATCTAAACTGCAGAGCCATAGAATAATTAAGGTTGGAAAAGACCTCCAGGATCACCAAGTCCAACCCCAGCCCACCTCCACCATGCCTACTAACCACAGCCTTCAGTGCCACATCTCCACAATTCTCAGACACCTTCAGGGACAGTGACTCCACCGCTCCCTGGGCAGCCTGTACCAGTACATCATCACTCTTTCTGAGAACAGTTTTTTCTTCATATCCAACTTGAAACTGCTCTGACCAATTTGAGGCCATTACCACTTGTTCTATTACTGTTACTTAGGAAAAGAAGCTGATTCCATAGAAGTAAGCCAATGTCTGAATCTATCATTCTAACCCATGTTGAAAAAGAAGGGAGTCAACAAGTGGGAGACAGTAAAGCACCAAATATTTGAGAACTGCTGAGTAGCAGTGAGGGATGTCTGTACCTCAGGCTGTTTTCTGAGATTCTGCCATCACAAGAGGCAAACTTCCCCACCAGTACATCACAGGTATAGGGATAACAACCCACACTGATCCGCAGACACAATCCACCAAATGCTCCAAGAGGCACCCACAACCCAAAAAAGTGAGCACCTGGGGTGCTGCTCCCAGCAGCTGCAGCACAGCACAAGCTGAAGCTCTCGTTACCCACCAGCCGGCAATTATAGCAGTAGCATTACAACAGTAAAACAATAACATTTTGTTTACCTCCCTAAATAGAGAGCTCATTTTAGCACTCTGCCTCCAAGCACTAGATAATAACGGGATACAAGACAGGCGGTCTGTTTCTGTATCCAAAACAGAGTGGGTGCATCTGTGATGTTAGAGACTTTGAGAGTTGCTGCTCCAAACTCCCAGTCCTGGAAGTGGTGGGGCTGCAGGAAGTGTCATGAGCTGTAGTTTGGACTGGGTATGGGGCTTTCTTCAGAATGTAGAGCTGGGGCAAGCCAGACAGGCTGCTGTGATGCCTGTGGTCTGGCACTGACCTACATCTTTTGAAAGTCTGGTTCCTCGTTCCTGAAACTGCCTGGACTAGTTTGCTTTTACTTTGATTTATTTTAAGTACAAACATTCCATGATCTAATCTGAGATCTGCAAGATGGAGCACACAGCAAAAGATGGCACTTACAAAGTTCCCAAAAACCCATTTCATTTAAACAGGGCTATTATTGTGTTTTAATATGGGAATTGATTATTATAGGCACGCTTATTGAGCTTAGCAGCTTAGATTTGTATCTATTTCAACACTGTTAATCTTTGATAAATATGTTTTTAATAATCTCTAGGTATTTATTGAACATAAAACTGTCTTGTGAAATAGAGAGTGAGATTGCTAAAGATAGTTATTATACACTACTTCAATACAAATTCATTATTAAAAACCTTTTACTGAGGTTTACTTTTAACCACAACATAACAGATGTGCATACCGCATGGTTAATCTATAATAAATATATTTTAATAAACTATTGGTATTTAATCAGCAGTAACCATCTTAATAAATATGATGCAGTGGATATTGGACAAGCTGCTCCTTTAACTATGTCAAACACTTGGAGGTTACAGGACTTTATGAGAAGTAGGAAAGCTGTGGCTTGGTAGAAGGCAACTTGTCGTAGCCTTATAGAATCACAAAGGTTGGAAAAGACAATTAAGATCATCTAGTTCAATTAACAACCCACCACACCACCATACCCAATGAGCCACGTTCCTTATGTAGTAGCCCACCACAGCCCTAACATGCCCTGATCGCTGTCCTCCTTGCTGCTCCAGCCCCAGATCTCCTGCTTGGCCCTCTTACATGGCTCTGCCATTTGATCTCGGTCCTGAGCTGAATCAACACTTGAACCCAGATGTTCACCCCAATCCTGCATGCAGAGCCATGCCATCCAAGGGCTATTAATTCAGCTGTGGGTGCCTGCAGACAACACTCTGTCTGCCAAATAGTTTTGCAAAGTAGATAGATACCCTCTATGGATCAAGAGTAGAGCAGAGCTCATACCCTTAGAGTAGAAAAACCACAAGATTTGTGAGAATATGGATCAACAGGGAAGTTCAAATAAGGTGATTTGGGCTTTGAACTCAGTGAAGGGCAGTAAATGCCTTTGATGCATGGACTAAACAGGAGTCTGACTCCAAGTCATCAGAGGCAAAAGATGCACAGTGCTGCTCAGACCCCCTAGTGTGCTCCCAGAGATGTATTTGTCATTCTCTGCATCACTTAATGACTGAGGTTAGTCGCAACTGGCAGATACACAAAACATTTCACTCCCAGAACTAATCAAGTGGGAGAGGAGCAGTAATTCCTCCCATGTCCTCTCCTCTGGGTCCTGCCCCATTTGTTATATGGCCACAGTTACAGGCCTTGTAATCCTTCCTGCAGACCACCAGCTGATTCCTATATATCAGAGAGAGCCAAGGATCTTAACATACAACTTTTAATTGAGCTGCATCATCTGCCACAAACATGAAATTAATGGTCCTACATCATAATCGTAAATTCATACATAACCTCATGCACCAGCAAATAACTCTTTGCGGAGACACTACAATGGTAAGCTGATTTGCAAGACACGCACACTACCCAGGAATCCTAATTAACCAAATTAACACCATCACTTCAAATCATGTCCCAGCAGTAGGACATTTCCGTTTGGCCTCAGGGTTAGAGCAAAGCAGCCAAATGAAAGTCTGACATCTCCATGGGTCTGGTGGGCTAAATCTTTTCAAAGGGAAATGTGTGCTGCCCATCAATGCACTAGAGGAAGGGAATGAAGAAATCTCATGCGTGTTTGTGGGTGCCAAGGCATGCTAGCACAGGAGCAGCTCTCAGTTTCTGCTGCATTTCCCCAACTTAACCAGGAACATCCTTGTGCCATGCTGTGAGCCCTCTAGACCTGCTCCAGGGAGTGCTGACGCTGCTAGATGCCTCCAAAGAGTGCGAAATGGTGCTTGGAGTGATCCAAGCCTTGAGCATGGGGTCACAGAGCAGAGCTGGCAGGAGAAGCCAGCATGAAACCCAAAACCCAAACCCACTTCTTCGCACGTATTCCCACTTGTGACTTGCCTGAACTGTGTAAAGCTCAACATCTTTTTTTATCTTCCACAGGATAGTCAGGTTTTTCTACTTCTGCCTTGGGAAAAACAAGTCTCTATTTTGGTGGCACATGGGATACAAGCTCATGACGATCCCAGCACTCCCTGCACAAAGGATAAGAGATGTAACCGTGTGCTAGAGGCACTGGTTCACATCTCTCTCCACATCCAGCCTGGACTATGAAGTCGCTCAGTCCCACCAGAGTGCTCATACTGGGGTGCCCAATAGTCTTGGTCACACAATATCTTGGCTGACAGCTCCCATCTCTGCTCCAAACAGATGGTCTAAAGGTCAGGATGGGGTTTGTGGCCTGAAAGAAAAAGGAGACTCCTACCAGAAGTGGGGTTCGAACCCACGCGGGCATGCGCCCATTGGATCTTAAGTCCAACGCCTTCACCACTCGGCCATCCTGGTGGGCTGCCAGCTGTCCCCTGGCCAGCCAGGTCCTCTCCTCGAGGACACTCACCTCACCAAGCCACCAAAGTCCCAACTCAAGGCTCTTCCCAGGACCAGTAACATCTTCCTCTCCTCACCACTTCCTTTAAGGTCCCCAGCAAATCTGGCAAGGCACAGAAAGAAACGCTGCTTGACCCCCTCTACTTATACCACACCAAAAAAATGTTTTCTGATCTCATGCATTTTCCAAAATTTCACAGATTTTCCCTCATGTCCTGGTGATCCACCACCAAATAGTATCTGCTCAGCCCATTTGTCCACCCCAGCCAAACCAGGAGTTAACAGTTCGCATGGGCCATGGAGAATAGAAAGGAACCCACTTGCCATGCCAGGCCACTGTGCCAGGAGCACAGGTATCTTTGGAGGCTGTCATCCTGATCCTGCTGATGTCCAGACATGAGCAGCTCTGCCAGCCCACCAGCGCTCACTGCAGATGCCAAGCACCATCCTTCCACCTTGGGTCCTGATCCTCACTCCTCTGTAGTTCAGATTTTTGGGGGGCATTTGGTCAGAAGAGACAGTAGGGGAGGTGAGTCCCTCTTTCTACTTTGGGGTGAGGTACAGCTTTTATTTTGTCTATCTTTTGTTTTGTTTTAAAAGAAAAAAAAATGCTATCTGTTGACTCACATGAGATTCAAACCCACAGCCTCAAAACAGCTACATGCACTAAGTCTTTAGCCTTTAAGCCACAGGAATCTGACGTTTTATATCTCTGATTACAGCCACTCTCGCACTTCTCAGGCCAGCACCTCCACACAGAGCTGCCACTGCTTTACTGAGATTCTGCAACTCATTCCCACTCTTGTCCCCTCCCAGAGGATCCCCAAATGGCCTGGTTTCCATGCACTGCCATGCTCCCCATGATGCCCACACAGAGAAACCTGGTCAGATCTATTCATCAGAGCATCCCCTCTGCTGAAGACATACTGGAGCATCCTTCACTATGGGAAGGACTGGGAAGGCTCAATGGAGGATGCTGCAGCTCAGCAGAGGACTGGGTTAATCTACCCACACATAAAAATCCTGCCAAGAGGAAAAGTCACCTCTTGAGGTGCCAAGAGAGAAAAGAAACATTCCTTGCTTCCCTTTACCCTTCCTATTACAGCCACAGCAACCCACTATGCTGGTCTGTGTGTGCAGAATGGCAGCTCAGCATCTCTGGATGCCTCCAGCTGCAGCTCCTGCATTAATATCAAATGAAGCTGTGCTCACAAAGGGTGTTACGCTTGCCAGCTCCAGAGGAATCTGCTCCTAATGAGCGACTTCAAAGCATTAATGAGCTTGCAAAGCTCTCCTCTTCGTTTACAGAGCCGGACCTCGCACGCTTGGCATTAAGACAGGGGTCACCCGTCAGATGAAGAGAATGCGTGTGCATGTCGGCGAATATAATATATTTGTCATCCTCTAAGAAGCAAAGATTAATCATGCCCTCTCCTAGAGGAAGCTTTTATACCACATCTGCTCTTCACAGCATGGGGAGAAAGGAGCTGCCCTGAAGGACATCTATGACCTGCACTCCTCATATTCCCATAGTACCCAGCTTTGAAGTTAACACTGACTGTAATCCCATGAGTCCATCTGGGAAATGCTGCCTGAACTGGCATCCTGAGGGCTGAATAAAGCAGTAGGGTCACTTTCTCCAGGGACGTCTCTCCCCTAGCCACATCGCCTTCTGAGCTTCCCCTTGCTCACTGGAACCTCTGGCTTGAAGCAGCCCCCAGTGCCTGGCTAACAGCCCTGTTGCACTCATTTTAGAACTGAAGCTGAGTCTCCAAGGCTGATCAAAATTTTAGAAGATTCTAAATATAATGCATAATCACAGCCTATAACCCTCAGCCAGGAGACAGCAGGCACACAGACTGCTTAAGGAAGATGATATGGACATGTCCTGAAGTCAGAAAGGTGTTGTCCTTAGGTTCAGAAACACATTGGCAATGCTAACAGGGAAGCAGTTCCTCCTCTCACCTCCCAGAAGAGATCTCTTGACACTCAGTGTCTATTCAGTAGATTTGTGTTTAATTTAAACAGCCACTGGAGGCAACTGCCATCCCACACGTTATTACTGCAGCTGGAGGGTGGCTGATTGGTAGTTAAGAAAAAGACAAAAATCCAAAGCCATAAAGTCATGAGCAAGGCAGGCTAAAAGTGGCACTTTGTAAAAGATTTCAGGACAAAACTCTGCTTTACTGATGCGGGGGTGAAAATGATCTCTGCATCCTCACTTTAGAAACTGGTTGGCAAAGAGAAGCAGTAGGACAGGGTTCTCCATGTTTCTTCTGTGCCCTCTCCTGCTATAAGATCAATTTGGTGCGTAGGCATCGACCATCAGGAGCACAAAATGATGGCAGTGTTTGGCTCAGAGCAGCCCTACTAAGGTCATTTAGATGGAGTGAGATGCAACAGCTTGGCTTCTCCTTGCCCAACAGGCTTGGGGTGAGAAAACTTGCTGCTTTTCACTCCTATGCTGATTACATCTAGCTCTTAATAAGGAAGCTCTCTGGACTTTAAAAACAGAGTGTATCTAAAGACTCTGTTGATGTCCCACACATAACCGTAAGCTTGTACCACATTTGGAGAGGAGTGGAGCTCACTGACAAAAAGAACAGTGGAACAGGTTAATGTTACCGTGCAGCTGGTCCTCAGTAGCTTTCAGAATAAAGAAGCAAGCAAGCACAGAAGCTCACTCGTCCTTTTTATTTCTGCTGCCTCTGAAGAGGCAGTTCAGGAAACCAAGCCGCCTCAATTTACATGCAGCTGGCTTTCTTTCAGAAGGACTCTGAGAGACACGTTGCAGGCTTACAGGTGGAAGTTTGTTCTCTGCAGAATGTGACACGATGCCCCACTGCTTGATCGCTCTGTAGCTCAAGAGGAAAGCTTTTCCATGAACCTTGCAGATAGCTGCATTTAGCCAGAAGAAACAAAGACGTGGTTCTGTGGGCACACAGGCGGGATTAAAAACCAATGGCCTCGTTCAACTACAGGAGGATATTTACCCCGGAGAGAAAATACGTTTTCTTTGTTGATTAAGTTCTAAGGCAGTAAGTGATAGCAAATAATGCATTACTTTCTCCTGTTCAGGAATGATCTTCCACCTGTTAGCTATTTTCCACAAGCTATCGTTATTTTAAATTATTCACTCAGCATTCTCCACAAATATCTTTTGGACAACAGATAGTTTCTCTAAAATAAATTAATCTCGAGGACTCAGAACACCTTGGCTTCACATCATTGCTTCTTCCTTGGTTCTAAATGGGCTTCCATTGAAATGGCCGGTGTAAATGTTGATGGTTTAACATTTCAAAGCCACCACCTTCCCAGACTGTCATTCCCATAGGTATTCTGGACAGGATGCTTGTGTAGCTCATCAAGGTTTTACCTATATTTAGCCCAGACTAGATACTAAGAAACCATCACAGACTCATCTCTCCCTGTCACTGTTCCAAACATCATCAAGTACAGCACAGAGGAATGAGTCACAGCTGTGCAGAAAAGAAACCTCAAGAATACATTGAGGATCACAGGGATGTGAAATTGGTATCTCAGATGTTGGGTGCCCAAACGATGAAGACAAAAAGGGACCCAATGTAAATGAGACATTCAGTGCATATTCATCTAGTCTTGCCAAGTCCCATCTGCCAGACTTTTTCTACAGCCATTGCAGAGAGAAAAACGTTCAGAGAGGATTTCATCCCATCTAGGGCATCTAAAGAGGGTGAAATTCATGCTTTCTGGAACAGAAGCAAAGGAACAAAGTCCATTCGATCAGCTTAAGCTAGACATCTACTTGCAGGTAACAAGATTCAGGGGCTGTTGTATCTGCCTGTAGGAGAGGTCCTTACAACAGGCAGAGCTGGATGCTAACCTTACTATTTCTAGAGGTTGAACAACCAGCACCAGAGGCGTTTAAGGAATTGGAAGCCTGGTTGGTTCTAGTTCAAGGCAGATGATCTCTGAAGATCCCTTAAAACTCCATACCTGAATTTCAGCAGATACCTGTAAACCACATTCCGTTAAGGACATTTTGAAATCATGCTGGAAAACGCTGTGCATTGCATATTTTTGTCTGCCTTTTAGCACTACAGAGGAACATTCCATTGGAAACCAGAGAAGGCAATTTTTTATGGGACATGTTTAGGAAAAGCTACAGTATGCCACACAGAAGCCACCCGAAAAAGAAATGAAGCAATTAAGTTAACACATAGACAAACACCTGCAGAACACTTGCATGTGTCAGAGAAATCAGCTGCAATTACTTGTCTAGCTTGGACAAGGAATGAATGGCAAAACACCTGATGCTTCACCTGCAGCATCAGCTCTGCCCACCACTGCTCACTGGCTCAGCAGAGAAGCGTGCAGGCAACATATCACATCCCAGATGTCAAGGTGTGTCTGCATGAATTCCTAAAATGACATGTGTTCTTTAGCCTAGAGCTTGGCTTCAGGCTAAGAGCTAAATTCGATGTTCTCTGTGGCTAAAACTTCTTCAAAAACCATTCTGGGTTAATTAGAGAAGAGAAATTTTGGCTGCACAATCTGTAAAGGAAGATTGGCTTGGGAAATGGTATGAAAGTCGCGGTTTTTGCAAGAGCAAAGAGGAAGAACAGGCTCATTTCTAAAAGTGCTGCACCTAAGAACTTCAGAAAAGCACAGAACTTCACTGAAATATAATGAAAGGCACTGCCTGAAAGCAGAACATCTCCTTTGGCTCAGCACATCCTCTCCCAGAGGCACCACATCATTCCTGCTGCTCACAAAACAGCTTCTGTCTCCTTTTAATAGTTTTATTTTTAGACTTCTCTCGTATTTAATTCTTTCCCTTTCCTTATGTAAGGTTCTTGGAAGGGCTGCGGTGTCAAACAATAATTGCATCAGAGAAAATTTAGAATCCACAGTGTTAAAACGAGTCTCTGCTCTTGACAAGTGAATGAATGTAGGAAGTGCGGGGATGAAGTTTTATCAAGGAGAGCACCCAGCTGGCACTGTAACAGCATCTCTCACGGGCTAGGGGCACCTGCCTTCAGATGGCAGCAATCTCAGCCTGGAGCACATCAGTACATGCCTGGGATTAGCACAGTCTGAGACCCAGATGCGCAGTTATGCAGTGCTATCAGCACATACATGTCTCTCCCCATGAACAACCTTGAGGAAGGATTAAAATACAGTTTTGTCATCCTCTCACCACTCCTGGTTTAGCTGAAGTGCCCATGCCTACAGCTATAGGTGCACCTCAGCTGAGGATCAAATGTTTCCCGGTGTCCAGCATTGAGCCTACCAAAGCAGAAGCGAAAGTAAAAAAAAAGAGATATCCACTTCCCTGTGTTTCTGAGGATATATAGGTAGCCAAAAAACGGGGTTCTGAAACCTTTATAAATTATCCCCCTTCACCTGTATGTGCTGTATCTTTGCTGGCAATTAAATTGTATTAAAGCTGCAGCTCAAACCAACACAACTCTGAATCTTAGATTTGCCAGTATTGCCACCGACCAAGGAAGCCCATGGAAATAATCCCAAGTACCTGGCTTGCATTTTCCAACATGAAAACAGAGAAGGGTGAATCTGATCCTCCACTCATAGCAAAAATCAGCGATGACTGAAGCAGCTACAGGTGGAAAGACTTATGGAACAACCAGGAAAAAGTTTTCCTCTCCACAAGAGCACCAGCTACCTTGCAGGAAACTCCAAGTAGACTCCATATAGAAATACTGACAGGTATCAGTGGGACTATCTGTCATGTAATGTCTAAAATCGGGCTATGGTGAAGAGTAGGTGTACAGAGTGAGCTCACACATAATGTGTACAAGAGCTTTCTAGGGATAATGTGTTTATAGAATATATATATACACACATATATTTCTCCATATGGGTTACCAGCTGGACTTCTTTGATGTCTCAGAAGACCATCTTGCTAAAATCATCAACGACAAAACCCAGGATTCTCCCAATTAGATGTAACATGTGAAGGAAACTGTTGAAAGCTGAGCTCGCTTGCTCAGTGGGTTTACACCACCTGACAGGAGAGCACCTGGACCATGTGCATCTGTGCCTTCATTTATTTCCTTTATATCTCATGTCACTAATTCCAAATTAAAGGACAAAATCTCAAGAGAAGAGTGAGAAGGAAGACAAACCTGTAGAGACTGTCCTAGTTGTTCCACAGCTTCATTTCCAGCATAGGTGCTCTGCCCAGTATTTAAGATGCTACAGTTTGCTCTTCCTGCTTCTCCTCATGTCCACCAGCTCAGCTTCTGTCCATGCAGTCCTTCAATCTCCTGTCCATGGAGGGCCCAGGCCGTATCAGGGTGGAACTGGCTCCTACAAGAGAGTACAGCACAAGCAAGTCTCTCACACCGTAAGGTAGGGAGCTTCCTGGGAAAAATGGAAAATAAACTCCCAAAGGAGAAATTCTTTCTTTTTTTTTTCCAAAAAAAGTTCTTCGAATTTCTTCTATTTCTCTGCATCTAAGGTTAGTTGATTGTTTTGTTTTGTTTTGTTTGGCACTCATTCTTCAATAGAGCCACAGCAAAATGATGTGCAGTCCCTCTGAAGTCATGTGGTCTTCAAGCACTTACCTCCCATAGCTCCCTTCAAAACACCGGATCATAAACAATAGAAGAATACCTCTAGCATATTCCACTCATTCATCTGCTTTCTTTAGTCATTTTTCCTTTTTGTGCTTTTTTTTTTTTTTAATATAGCCTTTCTTCTCGAATTTAAAGCCTGACTTTTAATAATTAGGCAAAATAAGCCACGTGGGGGCTTTTTACAACCTGTTTTAAAACTAGAGTTTAGAAAAGTAGACAATGAAATTATTATTATTTCATTGCACAGCTATGCTAAGGCACAGGGGAAAGAGTCAGGAGACGTCGGTATTTGTTTTTTTTGGCTTTCAATTACTGTGACAAACAAATAACAGCTCCGGTCTTGGTCCACAATTGAGCTAATTGGTAACACCTCAAACTGTATGTCCTAAAAGCTCCTAATTAGCAGCTAAACTTAGGATAAATGAGGAAGCATTTGCTCCTTTGTGCTCCAGCAGACCTGTGAATGCGTAATAGACAGCTAAATTTAAGACCCCAAAACATCCCATTTAGTGTGTAACCATGCAAGCAGCAATGTGTGTATGTGGGTTCATGGTTCTTGTCCTGTGCTCACAAAGCACCTAGCACAATGGCTAATGCATCCTTTAGGAAGCTGGGACCTTACCTAAAAGCTGTAGATAACATTTTCAAGGAGACTTCTGCTGCCTCCAGCAAACTCTTGGTTAAGGCCGGTGGGGAAATGCTCACTGCTGATTTCCGCGTTTAATTTCAGAGAGCTCCCAAGGAACTTCCCTCTTTGTGCTCTTTCCTTTGTCACCAAGTCCCTTCGCGCCGTGGGAAGGTGCTCAGAGCAGCATGGCAAGAAGCTAACGGAATGGGAAAAAGAAGGCAGAAGTTTTAGAAAACTTGTTTCTGCAAGTCTTTCATCGCTGTGAGAGTGCTAAGAATTATATATCCAGGACAGCAATTCACACATTCAACATTCATGCTGGAAGATGTTGGCAATGGAGGCGTTGCAATGAGAATGGCTTACACTGTGATGAGGAAGTACAGCTGGAGTCCTCTAGCTTCTGCCTGTGATACCGGTCCAAATCAGAGGTGAGGATCTCTTGTCTGTTTGATGGCCCCCTGAAGTGAGTTCACGGAATCATTAGGTTTGGAAAAGACCTCTAAGATCATCAAGTCCAACCATCAACCCATCACCACCATGCCTGTAGCACAAAGCGATGCAGGACAGGCATTTCTAGCGATCAGCATCTTTATCACAAAATGAGAAGATGGATAACTCACGAAGGCAGCAGCTGTGTTTCCCTTCCAAGTAGCACCTGGGACACGCAAGGCTGGTTGGTAAGAGAAGGAAGCACTGAGACTAATGCTTAAAAATTCAGAAAGGACTGCAGAATTTGCTGAAGCAGGTGCAGAAGCAGAAGATGAGGCAGTGGCACCGCATTTTCCTGAAATGCAACATTGGTCCCCTTGTAGAGATGGATGACAGAGAAGTTTTGCAGCAGCTGTCCCCACTGCACTCTTCTGTGATTAAATTCAGTCTCCTTTTCTGAAGCACTGACATGGGCAGAGATGCTTAGCTGCCTCCCTCCTCCTGTCTGTCTCCAGAGAGATGGAGGCACGGACTTTATGACAACTCTGGTCCAGCTGCCATCAGTATCAAAATAGATGTGAGATGCAGGAAACTGGTGGCACACTGCAGAGACTCTTAGTAATGATGTAACTCCACCCCAGGGATGGGAATGCATCAGTTCTGTACCCAGACTGATGGAGAGGGACAGGGCATGCCCCAAGTGAGCAAAAGCAATTGCCTTCCCTGCAGCTCCCTCCTGCAGCAGGTGAGCCACAGCTATTGCCATAAGGCCAACAAGTGTTTAACAAAAGCCTGTCTTCGAGCATGCTCTGCTCTGCTGTCTGCACGGCTGTGCAAGGCAGATTGCTGGCTCTTATTAGCTAAATAAACAAGCAGCAAAAGTTGAGCGGAGTGGAAGCACATACACAGCTTGTCTGCAAATAGAGACAAACGCCTCCATCGCATGGTTGCACCCAGCTGTCTGGCTGTTACCTGCTTAAATGGCTTTAATTTCACATTAAGGTCAGTGCAAGCAGAGCTTTTCCTCCAGGGTGGAAAACCTGCCTAATGAGACACTCAGGTTTGTACTGAGCCCACGCTGAGTGCTCCAGGGAGCTTGGTCTTTCCCTGGGACCAAGGAGTGGGTGCTTGGCTCACTAGCCAGACACTCCTCTGCCTCCTTGCTGAAATTATGGGCTATCTCCAAGTTCTAGGCAAGGCATTTTCTATGCAGAGATCTGCCTCTGCCCCAGCCCCGCTGGGGATCTGCTCCTTAGGCAGGCTGCCGTGTGCTGGCTCTGTTTCAGCAAAAGTTATTCATTCAGCTTGTGCATCCCTCCCCTGTACCGTTTACACAGCCCTTGCTTTCCTCTGGGAGTAGAATTGGGATGAGTAAACTATCTTTATATATAGTCTGAGGGGCTTGGCTTTAACTCTCATTTATTACTCTTCCATTTCCTTTAACTTCTCCTTTCCAAAGATCAGAGTTCCTGGCCAAGTTCTGATGCAGTCTGTGAGGGTGACAGACAGGGTTTTACTATGATTGCTGGTGCGTGGGAAGCCATTCATCTTGAACCGCATTCTCCATGTTACTGAGGGCTACATCGAAAAAGACCCTTGTCTTGCATGCCTTCGAAGGAACAATTCCGAGGATAGTTTAGAGTATTGAGACATTGATTCACTAAACATTGTTGCCCTCCTTATGTGTGGGCAGGCAAAGTCACCCATTATTGGTGATTTATTAGCTATAGGAGCCTCTTTGATCTTCTCCAATGTCGCGCACTCAATATCCTCCTCCCATGAGGCAGATGGGAGGAACAGCCCCATCAAAACACATGCATTATTATGACTTACTGTTTGTGTCCATGGATTGTCTCCATGCAGGCACTGCACCGCGTCTCTCTGGATTCAGGGGAATCTTTCTGAGCCCTACAACATATGCAAAAATAGAAGTTCCTCTTGGAGTGAAAAATTACGATACCAGCACCTCTAAATTGCTTTTAACGGCTTTCTGTGCTGCCTCTGGCTCAGAAGTGCTTAGTTTGCTGACAAAAAATCATAGACTCACACACACTCGAGATGGAAAAGCCCTGCTAGGTTCAGCTAGTCCATTTCTCCTACCAGAAAAGAAACATTCCCAGCAATCTGTTTTCCCTACTACTTTATCTTGTCTATTTTTAAGTATTCCATGTAGCAAAAATACATTTAGATTGTCAGGATTTCTGAGCCAAGTTAGCTGTGGAAGTACCAGCTGTAGCCTAATCTGCTTTGTCTGGTGGCAGCAGCTAAATTGCTCTCTGCTGCCTTTGAAGTCAATGGAAAAAGTCTTATTGGCTTCTCTGGGAGCATTCTCGGGCCTTTGGTACGGATGATTAGAGCAAATAGCTACAGAGCACTGATAAGCCATTCTTACACTATCACTTTCTAGGCCATAACTGCATTTTAATAGGCAAGAAATTGTCTCAGAGGCAGTCAGGGTGCAATAATAGCAACACCATGTGGAGCACAGGGCAACCTGAGACTCCACAGAAGTGGCTTCTGTGACGACCATACAAAATTACATCCAAAAACCCAAACCGGTTTGGTGGAGTACATGATCTGAGGGGAATGACCAGAGGCAGCCCCTTTTGTGCCTCATCTCTCCGCTAAACCTGCCGGAGCCAGTTCAGCTTATAGGTAGCTTCAGCATGCTTTTTCTTCCCAACAGATTTTAACTTCTTGAATGTAGGGAGCTCAGTTCATCAGAGTACCCCTCCACACACTTGGATACCAAATGGCCTAGGTGTGACACTGCCCTACCACGTTGGCCAAAAAAAGCAAAACAGGGGGAAATGGTTTCAAACTAAAAGAGAGGATATAAGGAAAAAGTTTTTTACAATAAGGGCAGTGAGGCACTGGCACAGGCTGCCCAGAGAGGTGGTGGTGCCCCATCCCTGCAGACAGCCAAGGTCAGGCTGGATGGGCTCTGAGCACCTGATGGAGCTGTGGGTGTCCCTGTGCATTGCAGGGGAGTTGGACCAGATGGTATTTAAGGGTCCTTTCCATCTCAAACCATTCTATGATTCTAAGTCTGGTTGTTCTATCACAGAGGTAGGAATGTACCGTACAGCCCTCAGTTCACCTTCGGATGGAGCTGTCCTGTGGGATGGAGCAGTGACACAGCAGCCAGACATAACCACAGCAAATCTCAGCCTTCTGCTTTCCCTTTCCACCTAAGTAACAATGGCAGGTAGTGGGAGCTGAGTCTGGGTTTAATTTAGAAGCTGTGCTCTGCTGGGACAGCATTCTCTGCCTCCGCATTTCCTGTCTGGAAGTTCTCCCAAAAGGATGAATTAACCAATATATGACCTGTATGGGAAATGCACTTTATTGAAGCTATTTTTCTAGGGTGGAGCTGAACAGCTGTTTGACAGTGCATAGCTGCACTACTTGAGAGACAGTAAAAACACATGGAATGAATAGTATTCAGGTAAAACCATGCTGTGAGGAGGCAGAAGGTAATTGCCTCACTGTAATTTTTGTCTGTACACAGAGGCTGATGCCTTTGTGTGTGCCATTGTTGGGTGCCACAGCATGATACCAAACGCTGGGATGGGGACCTCAGCTCTACCTTCCCCACAGCTCCTTCTCATGCCATAAATTCAGAGAGATTACCAGTAGCCCTGCAAGATCAGGGCTGGAGGGATGAGGATCTGAACAGAAGCTCTAAAAGCCACTTTTTTTTTTTTTTAAAGCCTGACATAAAGCACTGGCCAGATTTACCACGGGTTTCCTGCACACGTCCATGAGTTACACACACAGTAAGTGTCCCGTCATCATGAATTCTGCCAACGTGTTCTTTTTAATGGTGCTGATCATAGGGAATTCATTTGGTCTTCATATAGCTGTCACCTGTATTACCAGAGCGATTCCATTCTAATTTAGCATTACTTAATGGAGAAGATAAAGTTAAGTGTTTGCCATGTGGGTCCTTTCTTGGCTTCTCTCTCTCTCTCTCTGACACAGCAAGAGTGAGACTGCAGGGTGTTTTATGGCCAATAATTCAGAAGAGCAGGGAAAAGAAGGAGCAGCAAATATCAACTGCATGTCAATCATCCACAGTCTTTCAGCTCAAATGGTTATATCCGGACCTCTGATCTTTTCTTCTGCTGCCTCTGATCCCCCTGTTTGTTTGGAGTTCTTTAGGTACTGCAACCATCAGAAACACATTTTTTTTTAAAGGCTCAGGTCTAGGAAACCTGCTGCAGATCCCCATAATCACACAAAGATGTAGTATACAAAAACCACCCCTAATGGCTGCAGTATAGCAGCGAAATTACAGCCAGCCTGACTGGATGGCAGTGATGGGGTACCCTACAAACAGGCTGAATGCGTGAGAGCAAGGTGGGAAAACAGATTATTTGTATAGCATCGGTTATACAGCAACAAGTGATTTGTTCTCCCAAGCCCCTCTGCCCACCCTCTTTTTACCCATCTCAGAAAGGTAATCATTCTGCATATATCACCAGCTTGTTTAAAGTGGAGATGAAAAGCTACAAAAGTACAACTTAATTGAACCCTGTATTGTGTTATTACAAATGCTGCCGACCTCAGTTGCAGTCCATTATCAGAGGGTTCTGCTGAATGCTTTAATTAAAGACAATAAGGCTAATAAAAAGGCATCATTTTCCTGTCTCCAGCGCTGCTGGAGAGTTGGGGCTGATGAGATTATTTTCCTCTAATGCTCTTCTGTTGTTGTTGTTTTTAAATCTTTTTCTCCCCATGGTTTGCAAATACTGTCTGAGCCTGAGTAGTACAAGATTCATTAAGAACCAAAAAAAAAAAAAAAATCAGTTTTGGTTCTAAAATGCTCACTAATACTTGAGAAGCAGACCCCTTGTTCAGATAACAGAATCACTGAGTCATTAAGGTTGGAAAAGACCTATGAGACCACAAAGTCCAATCACCAACCCACCCCCACCATGCCCACAACTACATCCCTCAGTGCCACATTTCCAGTTCTTGAACACCTTTAGGGACGGTGACTCCACCACTCCCTGTGCAGCCTGTGCCAATGCATCACCCCTCTTTCTGAGAAGGAATTGTTCCTATTATCCAACCTGAAACTCACCTATCACAGCTTAAAACCATTACCTCTTATAACTATTTGGGTTGGAAGGGACCTCAAAGATAATTTAGTTCCAACTCTCCTGCCACGGCAGGAGTTCCAACTCTCCTGCCATTGGCAACCACTACATCAGGTACCAGCTCAAGCTGCCCAGGGTCCCATCCAGCCTGGCCTCAAACACCTCCAGGAATGAGGCATCCACAGTTTCTCTGGGCAGATGATTCCTGGCAGCTTACGGCAGTCTTTACCTCCCTTCGCTCTCAGATTCAACCCCAGTAAAAGAGAAGGCTTCCCTGTGCAGGTCTGAGTGCACACAGCTTTGCATGTGGCCTCACTTCCTGCTCTCCTGGTGCTGCTTGCCAGAGGGCAGGATCTAGCACAGAATGTGTAGTGCAGCACCTTCCCGTAGTTCACATGCTGCTTACTAGTAGATAGAGATGTCACATCTTTCATACTGTTATTAACGATACCTGCTAATTAAGGCAGCCTTGTTGAGCAGCTTAGTTTCTCCAGCTTCAGAATGAAGAGGCAAAAGAAGAGGAGACAATGCCCCATGCACACTTTGGTAACTGTGGATCAGCATAAACGTGGGGAGAGACAAAACAGGGAGCAGGAAAGCAGCTGATGCTCACTGCACAGATCCGTGCAGCCACTGGCTGAACAACTCATCACACACCAGCCACTAAACAGTTAAAGTTTCATTAACAATCCAGGCCATATTTGAACAAGAGACATAATAGCAATTGGCATGGCAGTCTCGCTGTGAATAAGCCAAACCATCCCATCCTACTGTGATTAAAAACTCCTTCTTGGGCAGGGGAACAGGCAACCAGGCACTGAGCAGCTGAACTCTGCCCCTGCAAGGAGGAGAGCAAAGAACTAACCACTGAGCCAGCCCCATTTGCCAGGAGTTTTATAGGGAAGGAACTTTTACAATTAAATGCAGCAAAAGGTTTCTTCCACTGTGAGCCTCTGAACGCAGGTTGAAAGAAGCAGAGTCGAACGTGGAAGCCAAGTTTAAAAGAAAAATCTTGATCTGAAGGTTGTAGGCTCAAAGTAGCTAGAAACCCCATCAAGTGACTGAATGGGAACAGCGAGAGGCGGGCAAAGACCACAGCTCCTCCCCGGGTAAAGGATGAAGCTGTAATGTGGAGGAGACTGACCTAGTTACATATTTCTTCTCCTCTCTTCCTCCCTCTCACTGTTGCAGTTTCCAGGCTGAGATGTTGCAAAGCGAACTGCAAATAAAGTTTCTGCCTTATGAGCAGAGCAAAGGGAAACGGGGAGCTCTGTAGGTGTGGGCACCTCAAGCAGCACCATCTCAGCCCCAAGTTGAGAAGCACAGATGTATCACATACTGTGTGCTTCTGAGGTCCTAAATTCAGACAGAGCTGGGCACAGGGAAGGCAGGGGACAGTGTCATTCCTTCGTGAAGAGCCCTCACCTTCTTTCCCAAGTGCATTCATTGGAGAGAGGCAGCAAGAACAACGTTCTAGCCGCCACAAATCCCTGCTCCTTTCTGCACTTGGGTACAGCCTCCTTTAAAACTCAGTCCTCGACACACACCTGGATTTACCAGAGCTTATCTGAGTGTGGCACGCAAGGCACAAGCTGGCCAAAAACCCACTGTACTCCCACCATGGGCATGGAAGATCCAGCAGGCTTCCAGGCAAGGTTTCTGGCCCCTTTTGTATCCTGGATTGCCAAGGACACACATGCATGCTGACCCAGAGAGTCTCTGGGGATAGGAGGGTTTGGGAAATCTGAATCTCTGCTCCAGCTCCTAACTCCAAAGCATCCACCATCACTGCATACATACAAAACTGACAACCTCAAACCATAACTCAGCCAGCTGAGATGAGCAAAAGATGAGCAATTAGATAAAGGAGCAGCTGCCAGGAGAGGCAAAGGAAACTACCCAGGGAAACATTTCCAAAAGATGAGCAAACCGTTTGGGAAGCACCATATTTTGGAAGAACTGATGCTAAATGTAGGAGCTTTAATGACTTATGGGGAGTCTCCAGTCTATAACTTCTAATTAGAAATGAAGGGGAAAGAACACTGAAACCTCCTGAACTTTCCACCACAAAAACCTGCTAATGCTTTTTTAGCTCAGGAGTATTTTTAAGATGTGCATCGCTCATCCTCGATGAAAAAATGTTTTGACAGGGAGAGAAATGGGGGGGGGGGGGGGAATTGCAAGGAGATTTGCTGTCAGTCACAGCTGCCCCTCCGGCCAAAGTGAGGGATCTCCAGAAAAGGAGTGGTGCAGATGCTGAGGCAGATGCAAAGCAAATATAAAGCCAAGCAGAGTTTCTTTAGGAAGGAGTGGTTGTGACTCCATTTTTCAATATCACTCATGCACTTGGAGCCCTGCTCCTCCCTTGTCAGCATTTTCAGAAGAGGGTAAAAGAAGGGATTTACCAATACATTATGAGTTTATTTGTCTGGCCTAGCTGCGGTGATTCTGAGTACTGTAGACATCATGGTAGAGCATTTACCCTATTGCTCCAGGAAAATATTCCTGTCTTGGATCTACTTTTCCCCACCTCAGCAGTTCTGAGGAGCCTGCACTTCCAAAGGACTTCCAGACACAAAGTCCCAGCTCAACCCCCTCTCCCTTCCCTTGCATTTCTCAGCTGTTTCACAACTCACAGGACTTACAGAAATGCCAGTACTCATGCTGTGCAGAAGAAGCAGGGCTCCAGAATGGCTCCAGGGGAAATGAGGAATCTCAGCTTTGTATGAGCAAGGTGTGGGAGCTCCAGGTTTCCTCATCCAGAAAAGCCTCTAGTCTATGATCTGAAAAAGATGCAAAACTACCTATCAGTGACACATTCAGCACTAGGTTTGACAAGCCTTTGTTTGAGTGGCACATTCCCTTCTGGGCATCCAAGAGCATGCACGTAGGGCAGTGCCCTGTGGAGCAGAAGGGGTTGCCAAAGGACCGTGTGCCCTAGTGCCCATTTTGGATTGCAAGGGACATCAGGATATCCACAGCTGGCTGGGGCCAACACAATGGGCTGTCATGTTCGTCAAGCAAGAGTGTAATTAGCGAGCACTTCTTCAAACACAGCTGCTTGTACTATTCGGAAGCTGCCACGTGCTCACTCTGAATAGCAAACAACATGGCCCAACAATACAGAAGCTGTTGGTGAAAAACCCCCTTCCATCACCACTGCCCAAAATAAAAGCTACAGAGCCATTTCAGAGAAGTTGGTGATCTGTCATTGCTTTCCAGCCTTCCCATTCTGCAGTTTGCTCGCCCAGCATCTTGAACAGAGAAAAGAGTGGGTCATTGTAGATACGTCCTCAGGAAGGGAGAGACCCATCACATGTTTGAATAACCTCAGCAGTCCTCGCTGTGTGAAACTAGGAGGTTATGAGAATGGGTTCTTTTGTAAGAGTGACTCAAACCCAGGGCTGAGGGAATATAAGATGTGATAGGTGAACCAAGAGATATGGACAAGGAAAACAGTATGACTTGTATGTTGAGATTCGAGGAGAATCTCAGTTTTGGGGAGAAACAAAATCAGATGATGTTTTAACTGGTACAGCTGCAAATAATTCATTCAACTCTGGAAGAAATTTTGTTAGAACTGATTTAACTTTTACCTTCTTCTAAAAATCAAGCCTTTCTCACTCTGAGTGAGAAAAAAATAGAAGATGAAGTTCCTACACACATATAAACAGCATCCTTTTGCAACTAGTATGCCTGTGCAGTCTGATCAACTTCCCCAGTATCTTTTCAGATATACAAACCCAATACGTGATGTAAATGAAATGCCACTTAATTATTTTCCTAGCTCATAGCAGAAGGAGATGTTAGGACCAGGGGCAGTGCTCCCTCCCAATGACGGCTGTGCACATTGCCCCTCCTCTGCCTCTCGCAGACCCACCCTCCATCTCTCCAGCAAAGACTCACTTCACAAAATTTAATTACTCCGCTAACATGTCCCATATGCTCCGTGGCAGGCAGGGAAGGCTTTAATTACATCTGCACTGGAAATGCCGTGGAGCCCTGAGTCCCCATCTCCCAGGGGCCCAACGCAGCACCCAGGAGGATGCGGGCGCTCAGAACCATTGCGGTGCCGCAACATCTGGCATTCAGGACCAAAATATCCTCTTTGTCCTCCTCCCACAAACACACACACACAGCTAGTGGTGGGTCTGCAGCTGGGGAAGGGTTTTAGTTCTCAGAGAAGAGCAAATCTTCCCTCTTACACAATTCTGACCAGTATTACTAATGGACTGATTAACAGTCATTAATCATAGAATCCTTCGAGTTGGAAGAGAACTTTAAAGGTCACCTGGTCCAACCCCCCTACAATGAATAGGGACACCTACAGCTCCATCAGGTACTCAGAGCCCATCCAGTCTCACCTTGAATCACAGAATCATTAAGGTTGGAAAAGACCACTAAGACCATCAAATCCAACTGTCAGCCCATCCCACCATACCTGCTAACTCACGTCCCTCAGTCTCACATCCACTCTTTTCTTGAACACCTCCAGGGACAGTGATTCCACCACCTCCCTGAGCAGTCTGCTTCAGTGCCTCACCGCTCTTTTAATCAGAAAGCCCTTCCACACCATTGCCCATCTCAATAGCACTTGTGAGATGTTTCCTATGGAGAGAGGGGAGGACAGACCCCATTCCCAGCTGGTCTTCCTCTTACTTCACTCTCCCAGATCCAGCACCTGAACGTTGGCTTTTCCCCTCCTTCTCCCACCCCACTTTAATTTTCATTTCACAGCTGCCTCTGCAATTGTTAATTTCATAGCCATCAGGTGGCAGGTAGTCAAAACTGTTTTGGGGCACAATACATCAGGCAGTAGACAAGGAGCAGGAGGGAATTTGTTTGACACTACATTGTTATGCAAAGATGCTCACAGTACCCAAGGTACTTCATGCAACAGGATTGCATTTCCTGGAGACAGAAATCCTTTTTTGGGGGAGAGAAGGGCTGGAGGCAAGGGAAATCCTTTCATTCAGGATCGTGTTCAAGTGTGAGAGCGGAATATCTATTGTAGTTCTTACACTTTTAATGTGGCTTGTGGCTTATGTGATCCAGCCTGTAATCTGTTCCACATCTCGTACTGCTTTGAATTTGATCAAGCCACATCTGATATTCTGCTTTGCTGACTGCCATGTGGCAAGCAACCTCCCACCAGCCATGGTTAATGAACTGGAAACAATATCAAAACCAGAACTGATGGCGGAGCTGATTTGCAGAACAGATATCAATACTGGAACCAGGGCCACTCACCATTGCTTGTGAACTCTTGAGACAGGGGAGATTTCCAAGGATAATGCAATTTGGAGGTACTCAACACAGGATGCATCTGAAAGGTGCTTTCCAGTGTGGAGTATGCACAATTTGTTAGATGAACTGCTTGCTCTTCACCCATCAAGGATCCAGTAGTAGGGTCACAGGTAAGAGCAGGAATAGCAATGCTTTCCCAAGGAGCGTGGATTGTTCCACAGAGTAGCAATGTGAGCTGTGCTGTGCTGAGCAGAACACTCCACATCTTCCTCATGGCTGCATTCTTCATGGTACTGCATGAACTACTCTGCTTGAAGAAGAGCCTTTTGTTCGTATGCTGACACTTCAACCACGGGGACTTGATTTTCCCCTTACACTGCCCCATGAGCAGCCTCCGGAGATCCAAGTGCGCATCTCATGGCTCGCTGAGTGGCCTTGTTCCTCCCCACCTTCCTCCACAATGGAGCTGCTACAGAGAGCATGAAATGAGCATGTGCTTGATCTCCACACCACCAATTTCTCCTGTGAAGGGGAGATAATTGATAAAGCGTAGGTAGAATGAAGGCACAACATGTTCTCTGTCAGTAGCTTCTAAGCTCAATGCCCTTCTTTCTCCACCATGCTCCTCCAGCAAGGTCCCGCACACACTCCAGTCCTCCAGGAGATCCCTGCTCCAGACATCCCCTCCCTTCACAAGAGCATCTACACTGATTATGTGCCTGGCTTCTGTGCTAAGGAAGGGATGTGCAGCCAGGCCAGCTCTGCTCCAGGGTTTGTATAGAAGTCAGTTCCCTTTTCAGGACCACCATTAAATCTTTTTAGACTAGAACCTAAAAAATCCACCCAAGTTGTGGGAAGGAGATGGGGGGGGGGGGGGGGGGGGGGAGGAGAGAGGAAGGGAAATAAAAAGGAAATAAAGGGAGCAGATGGGGAGTCAAGTCAGTGTTTGGGACATTTTAGCCAGAAAAGGTCAGGCTGCACTTTGAAATGCCTCATCCCTCTACTTAGGTGTATGGTAATGAGAGATTCTGCCCTTCTCTTTTTTATGCATTTCAGTAGCAGCTCTGCCCTTTGGGTGAAACAAATTGATTTTGTCCAGTCCCCTAGTTCAATTTCTAGGGCTGCTCGGCCAGGACTCCCTAATCTGCGAGCAGGATTTCATTGTGGCTTGGTGTTTCTGATCCTTCAATTTACAGCTTGGCATTAAATTGGGCTCCAATGATGCAGGGCTGCTTAGATTATTGTGTCTGAAAGATCAGGCGAGCGCCACTCAAGCAGTGGGAAGATAGAGGTGTTTCTGGAGAAGCAGGGCCCCCTCCCTGAGCGAAGATAATCCCATGAAGCCTGACAGTGAGATCCAAAGGCTGTGGTGCTGAGAGCAGGGCAAAATCTTGTTCAGGAGGAAAAAATGAATTATCATGGAAAGCTAGTTTGCAATTAAAAGAAGCATTTCTTCTGGAGTGCCCGTTCCTCACTCATGCAGGATGGAATTAAGTGAGCAACCAAAATTGTTTCAGACCCCAAGTCTGCTTTTCCATTTTGGAGGGCAGAAACTTCTGCAACAGTGTCCCTCAGTTTTGTTTTCCATTCCAGGGGGAGAGGCAGACAATGCAACAACACCCAATTGTAGGAGTGGTGCTGGGAATTGCAGATCTCAAACCAACAACACGTCACAATCTTAAACTGGAGATTATCACTGCCAAGCACGGGGATGCTGCAGCCAGAATGTAGACATCAGCCAAAAATATCCAATAAAGTTCTCAACCCAAAGTATCTGCAAGGGTGTGAGCCCCTGCTGCCAGCCAGCCCTCGCCCTGGGAGCCTGACTCACTACAGAGCAATGCCCAGGAAACGTCCCATCCTTTGTGTCATTTCCTAGGCTCTGTAATGTTTAAAGGAAACACATCTTTGGCAGACAATTGTTTTCCGGCCCACCAGCTAGGATGGAAATAGCATTTTTTCCAATGAGTCTTTCTTGACTTCGTCATAAGATAAATCACTCGGGTGCGTTTCCTCATTCTTAACACGAAAGGGTGATGCTTACAACGGTGATAGGAATGCTCAGTGATAAAGGGACCTCGACAGTCTGATACACAGCAAGGGGTAACACAGCACAAGGGCACTGTGAGGTCCTCTAGCGCTGTGCAGAGAGTGCAAAGAGCACGGAGCTTGCTTGCAACACCCAAAAACTCATAGATCCCCACTCCTACACCTCGCTTCTGTGCTTGGGAAGCCATGGAGCACTGCAGGGCATAGGAATAAGCCATGGCACAGTGGGGACTGAGCTCCAGTGTGAGCCACCAGCCGTGCATCAACTCATGTCCCATTCCCTCTCCCACTGACTGAGAAGCACTGCCCTGACTTCTAGGGTGAAACAACAAAAGACCAAGGCTGGCAACCCTGACCACAACAGCAGTGTTGGAGTTTGATGGCCTTTAGGGTCCCTTCCAACCTAAGTCATTATATGATTCTATGATACCAATGTGGAGGCAAACAGGCACTGCTGTTAGATCTGACCTCCTGGTGATCTAATGGACTCCACAGCAAGGCCTTATTAAATTCCAGGCCAAACTGTGCCCATTATAGTAATTACTGCATAGTTAAGAAATAGCAATTGGCTATTTAGAGCACTCTAATGAACATCTCATGAAGAATTTCATGTTCTTTAATTGCTGCATAGTACCTGTCCCTTTGGTGGCACCTTCCAACCTGAATGTATGTGATAATTTGCATCTATCTATTCTTTTACTTTGCAACGTATTAGAGAAGCAGACAAATTACAAATAAAATAAAAGCAGAGTAGTTTTCATGCTGAGAATTAGGGCCTTCGGGTAGAGAAAACCCAAAGAAAAGCAGGTGCTATGCCAGCTTTCTCCATCTCTCTCTGGAAAGCCAAAACGCTGCAGCACCCAACCCAGCCCCAACCCCCTGCGTGCTCTCACTCAGCCCAGTGCAGCCCCCGTGACTCCTGCCCTAAGACTCAATCACTCAAAAAAAAAACAAAAAAAACAACCCACAAAGCCAAGCAAACCATGCTGACCGCTGTGCATCGCCAGGAATTAGGGCAACACCTGCCTGGAGCTCATTTCCATGGACACGATGAGAGCTGCGGCCGAATCCAGCTCCGAGAGCCGTAACCCCAGCTGTGCTCTCCAGCTCGCTGCCTGCCTTATTAGCTCTAAACAGCATCCTTATTTAACACACTTCAATTTAAAGTGGAATGGATATTTCTTCCTTCAGAAAGTCTCACCTGCCTCTCAAATGGCTCTTGGCATGCTGCCCATTCTCACTCTCGTTTTGCCTTTAACAAGGCAAGCCTCGTTCCTCTCAAACGGGAAAGAGCTGGCAGGGATTGATTGAAAGTTTGGAGTCCTTCCCCCTCCCTATCCACTTAGATACCACAAGAGCCCCCAGATCTGTATAGTCTCCTTGCTGCCAGGAATGCAAAGCTTTTGCCAGCACATCTCCCAGGTCCCTCATCATGGAAACCTGAAGCTGAAACATCTAACAGAAGCACCAACAAAGATTGGTGCAGAAAAGAAAGGGGGGAAGATGTGCATTGTTCACAGCGCTCGCCTGGCCCCCTGCTATTCCTGCCCCTATCTTTTCTTCTTCCACTGCTGTCACCTCAGAACATCACAGCCCAACGTAGAAATATCTGAAACATAGATTTTTTTTCTCCTTCCCATCCCCAACCACACTCCTTCTGCAGGTAGCTTGAAATGCAGACATCCAAGAGAAAAGAGCATCATTTGCCACTCCCACTTTCCTAACAAGACCTCATTACAGTGCAGGGAAAACTTGACCCCATCAGAAGTGTCAAGCCAAGGACCCCCATTTATTCCACACACAATCCTCTCCGCCTATAACTTAGCAGATGCTGCCAGGAGGTTATTCTTTCTCTCTTTGATTGCCATAGGGAGTAAGCTTTTTTTTTTTTTTTAACAAAGCTATTTTAAAACAGATGCTTAACTTTCTATGCTATTTTAAATGATGCACAGAAGGAAAAAAGCCCACAGCAGTGCCAGGGTTTAGCACAAAGGGTGGGTGAGCTGAAGCCTGTGAGCTCCTACAGAGAGGTCTTGGTCACAGGCATCCACAGGTGTCTAGTTAGAAGAAAATAGCCCATTTGGAGCAGAAGATGCCCATTTAGCTAGAAGTTTTTGCTTTAAGAATATATTAAGAATTGCTTAGCAGATCAGCAAAAACCCACACTCACCTCCAACACTGCAAACTGTCTCAGTAAGGTGAGGAGTGGGGTGGAGGAAGGCTCCCACCTTTTGGGTCCTGGTCAGGGCTGTGACCTGGGGGAGAGACCCTCCACAGTTATAGGAGGGAAGAATTAGAAATGCCCAATAGTCACTTTGAACACAGTGCTCTATAACCAGAGAACTGATTTCCACCTCCATCCTTGGTGGGAGCCCTGGACAGCCTGATCTAGTGAGTGGCAATCCTTCCTCTAGCAGGATGCTGGAGCTCAAAGATCTTAAAGGTCCCTTCTAACCTCAGCCTTTCTATGATTTTATGATCTCCATAAGAGTGAGCTAGGAGCCACAGGACTCCTAGCTCACAAGCAGCAGCTCCCAGGACTCCATTTGCATTTGCACAGTGATCTGGAGGGACTGCTGTATCCTTATTTATTATTTTGGCACGCAACAGATTATAAACCCAATCTCTGAAGTTACAAAACCATACAGTCAGTGTTTATCTGCGGTGTTTGATTATTACAAAGTTGTTCACGCTCAGCAAATATGTTTTCTGATAATCAGCTGGCATTTGCTTTATAGACATCTGTGTTATTAAACACACGCAGAGAAGGGATTTAGGGACTGTGGTAGAAAATGGCCCTCGTTCCATCTCTAAAGCATTTTTGTGGCTTCTCCATCGAGGTGTGCTACCATGGAGCAAACCTTCATCTGACCCAGAGAGATGCTCTCAAACCTCAAGAAGACAAGACAACACTTCCAGGTAGGTGAAGGCATCCTCCTGCTCCACTGGCTGCATTGCTGCTGCTGTCTGGTGCTGCATTCGCTTCCCCTCACTGTGAATGGAAATGATCCCCCGTTTAAATGGGATGGAGAGAAGTTTGCATCAAAGGCACCTTAACTCAGTCAAACACACCTTGGAGACTTCCCGCCTGTGACTGTCAGGGGTAATAACCACAGCTCTGATCAAACAAAAGGCCCTTCAGACCCACTTAGTCCCTGCAATCGACAGGTTTAGGTCTCCTCTCCAGCTGTCAGGAAAGAAAGTATTAAAAGAGGTTGAGTCAGAGGGAGACAGGGATGCTGGGCTGTGCAAGAGGAAAGTATTTCCCATCAATGGGATGTTGATATGATGCACTTTATCAGTGCCCAAACATATTTTGCTGTATGCTCTGGCAACACCCTCCATTTTTCTCCTGACCTGGCAGGAAAGGAGGGTCAGCAGCAGCAGCAGCAGCAGCAGCACTGATGGTAGCTAATTCACATGGAAGTACAGGGCTGTCACAGCTGTCACTGGCACATCAAATGCTAGCTTTTCTATTTCATAGCCCTCTCCCACCCAAGGCCCACAATCTCTGACCACCCCCACACCCAGCAGCAGCTCTGCTCTCCCCACCTCTCCTGCCCCCCCACCCCACAGGTGAATTCTTCCCCCTCAAGTTACCCTCTGAGCTTCCCCAGGTTAGGATCCCTCCCATGAGGAATGTAGGGAGGGAGGCAGTGGGATGTGATGGCACCCTATCACAGCTCAGTTCTCCCTGCTCTGCTGTCCCCACCCTGAGTTGCAGCATTAAAAGGATTACTGAACAAAATGATGGGAGAGAAGGGATTACTGGGCATTATCAGCCTGATCCCCTCTTAATTAATTACTGGTCAGACATATGAGATTTAGGTTGGATGTCAGGGGGAAATTCTTTACAGAGAGAGTGGTGAGGCACTGGAACAGGCTGCCCAGAGAGGCTGTGGATGCTCCGTCCCTGGAGGTGTTCAAGGCCAGATTGGATGGGGCCCTGAGCAGCCTGGTCTGGTATGAAATGTGGAGGTTGGTGGCCCTGCATGTGGCGGGGGGTGGGAGATTCACGATCCTTGAGGTCCCTTCCAACCCTGGCCATTCTGTGATTCTGTGATATGAAATAATGGCTCTGGCATACCCCGTGACAGAGAAATGAAATGGGCAACTGGAGGCGGCTAAGGAAGGCTTTGGCAAATGCCAACACTTTTTTGCTGATGCAACTTTCTTCCTAAAAAGGGCTCTTTTAGAAAGCGCTCCCTGGTGAGCCACTGGCACAGGCTGCCCAGGAGGTGGTGGAGTCATCATCCCTGGAGGTGTTCAAAAGAAGGATAGATGTGGCACTGTGGGACAAGGTTTAGTGGACATGGTGGGTTGTTGGTTGGACTTGATGATCTTAGTGATCTTTCCAACCTTGTCATTTCTACGAGTCTACGAGCATCTGCTGCTGCTTTGTGATGAAGTTTGGCACCTTTGCAACAAAGACTGTACTCCTCATAGCACTCACTTTTTGCTCTTCCTTATGCTTGCATGTTTCGGGGGCGTTTGCAGCAAAACCAGCTCTACCCAAAGCCCTGAGACTAGAGCTGACCCCACCTTACTTGCGGACCTTAAGCTGGACCTTTCCTGGCTGATCAAGGAACTGCTTCCTAAGTTAGATTAGGACCACTAGCCAAAGGTATTCTTGATATTCCTATGGATAAAGGCAATCATCACAACAATCAGCAACTCTGCAAGGAGGGGGAAAAGGAGGCTTGTTGTTTCAGCTCTGTTCTCAAGAAGAGTTAAAAGAAGATCTGTTCAGGGAGACTTGTTCAGATCTATCAGGGAGACTTTATAATGCCCTTTTGATATCTAAAGGGGGCCAAAATGAAGAAGACAACAGATTCTTCAACGGTGTCTGTCGTGATAGGACAAGGGCAAATGGTTTCATACTGAATGAGGGAGCTTTAGACTGGATACAAGGAAAATGCTTTTTGCAATAAGTGCAGTGAGGCACTGGCACAGGCACTGCCCAGAGGGGTGGTGGTGCCCCATCCCTGCAGACAGCCAAAGTCAGGCTGGATGGGCTGTGAGCACCTGATGGAGCTGTGGGTGTCCCTGTGCATTGCAGGGAGTTGGACCAGGAGACCTTTAGGAGTCCCTTCCAACTCAAATGATCCTATGATCTCATTTGCTGTGTTTCCTGACCTGAAGGGAAGGGCTGTTCATAGCCCTCCCAAACCACTGTTTATTGGAACTGACCAACTGTTTTATTTTGTCAGTTCTCAGGGCTGCATCCCAACAAAACAGAACACAGCAAATGAATCCACAGCACCTTCAGATCACTACAACAAAGGAAGGCAAGACAAACTGCCACTGAACACCGCTTGTTCAAAAAAGATCAGCTAAAATTATTCACAGGTCTTCAACAAAATTCTGCCTATTTAATCCCCTGGTCACTGTGCTGTAAAATGACCGAGGAGCAAGACCCAGGACTGGAGGGACCAACCAGCATCACCAGCCAACACTTGGCCTTTGCTACAGCTGCATTTTGTACCATATGTTTGTGCAAGCAATGAAGTAGGGATGGTAACAGCCCTTCGCTTGCTTCAGGAGTGATGAAACCCCAGTGGGGGACCCCCAGGACCTTCTTTCTGCTTCCATCAGGGAGTTTTTCAATGGGCATCTCTGCAGCCCCCGGGACAGGCAGGCAGCTCCAGCATGTAAGCTCCACCTCTGCCTGGCAGACAGATGCCCTTTGCTGCTCTGCACAGAATAGGTTAAGGGAAAGGAAGAGCCAGTGAAATTTCTGAAATATCAGCATGCTGGTTTTGACAAATGCACAAATTGGAGCCGATTTGGAATGCAGATGTATGTAAACACGCATGAAATTATCCCATCCCTCCTGCATAATGCCGCCTCGCAGCCACAAAGGCTCTGAATGCTCTGGCAAAGCCAGGCTGGTTATATCCATTCAAATCAGGGAAAAGAGACTGGAAAGACAATGGGCAAAAGGGTGAGGGAAGGAGTGGAGATTTCAACATTAAGTTAAACAAAGCTCTCTCTGGCAACAGGGTTAAGGTTAAGGCTAGAGCTGGGGTTTGGCTCTGGGGCTGCAGCTGCTGGTTTGTAGGAGCCCACAGATTGAGCTGAGTTTGTAAGATACATACGCCCTTACCAAGGCAGGACACACCAGTGTGCTACTCTGTGTGGCTAATAATGAGTAAAGGAATAAAAGGAGATGGAGGAGGCAGACCAGGAAGCTGCTGCACAATGAAGGGACATCACTAGCAGCATTTCTGGCCTTCACATGCACACACAGAGAGATGTCTCTCAAGTTCAAATGCACTACATAGAGCCTGAGGTGGTTTATGAGAAAGGCAAAGGGAGTTTCAGCCCTCCTTCCCACCCATATGTCTAAGAATCAAAGAATATCCTGAACTAAGACACTGCATTCACTGGGCCATGTAACAAGGGCTCCTCAGTCCATAACTTCTTCACAAAGGCACAGAACAGTAAAGGTCAGGTTACAATCCTTTACCCAAGGTCAGACTTTGACTCCTACTGGATAGAAACCCTAAGTCCCAACTCCTGCTGCCTTGTCTTAACCATTCCCGTGGTACCCTCCTCGGTCGCTGCTATGGCAATTAGTTTTGTGCCACCCTTTTCTCACCAGAAACCATCTAGCAACAGCGATGTGTAAGTTGTCACTGGGGGAAAGCCACCCAGGGAAGCCCCCTAGGAGTTCTACGTAAAGGTAAACAAGCACCTACACACATAAATAAAGCGTGGTAATAAATGTCTTAGTAATTAGCAATGATACAGATGCAGCTGAGCAAACAGCTCTGGATCCAAAATAACAAGCCCTCTGCTTCCTGTCATAGCTCCAGTGATAATTGCTCACATGCCTTCATCACACACGATCCCAAAGCTCTTGGTAAATACAGAGGGGATGCTGTACAGACTGGGGAAAGGTGGCAGAATGGCTCTCCTATAGGGCTACCCCAGAGCCCAGCTTGGACCCAGAACAATCACAGCTGGTGCCCCAATACAGGTGCATGCCCATGTAGAACATCAGAAAAGAGCTGTACCACAGAGAAAGGTGGAAGTTCATAGACTCACAAAATCATTAAGCTTAAAAAAGACTTCCAAGATCATCAAGTCCAACCATCAACCCATCACCACCACACCCACTGTGTCCCCAAGTACTACATCTACCCTTTTATTGGGCACCTCCAGGGATGGTGACTGCACCCACCACCTCTCTGGGCAGCCTCTTCCAATGCATTACCACTCTTTCAGAGAAGAAATGTTTCTTAATATCCAACCTGAACCTCCCCCAGTACAACTTAAGGCTATTGCCTCTCCACTCAGACCCCACCAACTTCCTAGATCCATCACATCAAATCAACTCCAGAGAGGAAGGGAAGGCTTTTCAGGATGAAAACAGAGAGATACTCTTTGCAAAGCCAAAAATGAACTTTCCCAGCAACCTACTGCTTGCTGGGAACCCTACTTTCATACACTTGAAAAAAAAAAAAAAAAAAGAAAGAAAAAAAAAGAAAAAGAGAGGTGAGGAAATCTGGGCATATTTTACCCATCTGCTGTACAGCTCTGATCCTCAACATCCATGATAATACAGTTGCTGGAGGGCTTCAAGAGACAGCCTCAAGCAGTGCTGGGCTGCGTCCATCTGGGATGAGGTCAGTACTCACTCAGGAACATCTCCACGAGATTGTTATTTCTTCTTCAGCTCTACAAGAGAGAAATCACATTATGACCAGAATCTATAAGGAAAAGCAGAGCTGGGACAAGGAAGGTGTCCAAGAACATAAGCACAAGCACTCTCTTCTGAGCTCCAAATGCAGTAAATAAATAAATACATGGATAGATAAATAAACAAATAAAAACCCTTTGAACTTCCCTTTGATTCCTGAGCTCTTCTAGCCTTTTTTTTTCCTTTTTTCCTCCAGACTCATGGATGCATTTCTAACCTCAGAAATAAAATCCTCCTTTTGTAACAGGCAGTAATTGGCTTTTGGGGAGCGAGGCCACCAGACTTGTCCCTAATCCCATCCACAATTCCAGTCCCATGTTCAGAGCTGGGCTGCCTGGCACTTCTCTCCACAAAAGGTTTGTATGAGGGGAATCAGCTGTTTCCTTCAGCCACTGCCTGTGTCTGGCTTGATGTATTCTTAAATACAGAGGGGAAAAAAATGAAAAAGGCAGTTGACAGAACAGGTTTGTTGGGGAGACACTGATGTGAATTTGATTTCTCTAAGTGGTGCATTGCTCTATTATCAAGACACACAAAGCAATGTCAATCACCTTGTCCTAGCACAAAAGCTAAGAGCTTGGCAAAAGGTTGGCAGCAATAAGCACACCCGTGTGGGTGGCAGGGTGTTATGAGAGTGAGTTCCAGTTTGATCAGAGCTGCTTAGATTATGAGGGTGTTAGAGTGTGTTTGTCATGATTTTAAGTGTTAAACCTTGGAAGTGGTATAGAAAGGCTGACATGAAAGAGTCTGAACAACACATCCATGGATGCTTATATTGAAAGGTCTGTGGAGCCAAACACAGATCATAGCTGTGATTTCTCAGTTGTCCTTGGAAAGCCTTCAGCTCAAACACCTTCCAGCGTAGGATCATTTATTGAGCAGGCACCAATTGCAATGTGGTTTTTCTCCAGGTCACCCTACCTTCAGAGGATGCTTGCACACACTGGACCTCTCCAAGGACCAGTGGATGGAGGACAGTCTGAGAGAGTTATTCTCCTGCCCCAGCACTGGACACCAGAGCTCCCTGCAGAGAGGGGAAATCAATTCTTCCAGGAGGCAATACAGGTACAGGTGCCCTAAACCTGCCCCCATGCTTGTATCCCAAACAGCATGTGCCATTAAGTATCAGAATGAGATAGGAATTAAGCAGAACTACTGCCTCTAACAAAATCAAGCCAGTTCACCAATCCAAACACATCTTAGTATCTTTTCCAGAAAGAAAAAAAGCACACACAGCATTTATTAAATTATTCTGACTTTTTCTTATTACTGTCTCTCCTGGTTCAGACTAAAGCATTAAAAAGCCATGATGCACATTGATCTTGTGCTATTTCCCATTTAATATTGAAGCACTTGAAGCTCATGGGAAAGGTCATTCTGATCACATCTCTACCTGAGCAGATTTGGAGTGCACAAATGAACATCCAGGCACACCAATCTCCTGCCCACCGTAGACTGCTGTTCCCTTTGGGTCAAATATTGCCAGGCTACACTGAGCCTCCTGGTTGGCATTCACTGAAAGACACAAAATGTCCTTTAAAAGGAGACAAAGCCAACATAGAATGGATTCAAGAGGAACTCCAGCTGGACTGTTATCGTGGAAGCTGCCATAAACTGTAGAGGTGAACTCCAAATGAAAGATCACACAACAGGGATCTGGAGGTAAGCAGATGGCTTTTAAAACTGGGAGTCTCACACCAGCTACAAGCAAGTAATTACCAGCAAGTCACAGCTGTGCTGGACCACATGAGCAGGTGAAAATGTGACTATGCTATGGTGTGATCACACTGCCAGCATCCTCCGACACAATTCCTCTTCCCTAGCTAGCCCTAATGCTACCAGATGTAAGGGGTTATTTGATTCAGAGAGATCAGAGTAATTTCTCCTTAGGAGGCCTTTAAAAACAAGGGTGGGAAGGAAGTTAACAAGATGCTCTGAAGTGGTGGATGAGTGTAGCTATCACTGCAAGAGTTGAGGAGTGCATCCAGACAAATGCAGAGCTTTCCAAAGAGAATGCCAAGGACTGGGGCTGAGGGTGAGGTTTCTTCACTGCTTGCTGACCAAGTCAGTCTTCTCTTGAATGCATCAAGACACGCTGTCCAGAAATGTTGTATCTCCCCCATGATGAATCACTGGCTATAAGTCCCAAGTGGGAGGGAGCAGCTAACACTGAGTGTCTGATCCAGTCTGACGGGCTGGACTACAAAAGCCAACCTGACTTCAGCAGTCAGTCTGCTCCATGTGCTTGGCTTCTTTTCCAGCTGCTTTGCCCAGTATGTCTAAGGAGTGTAGATGAGCACCTGTCTGGACTGGTGCATGTGGAGTGACAGTTCCCTGGGGTGCTGCTCCTGAAGGAGTATGCAGCAGGAACAAAAGGCTGCATACAGATAACTCTTCCCTCTGCTTCCTTCTTCCATCCTTCCTTTCAACAATCCAAAGAGAAGAGGGTGAGGATAATGGTACTCGGATTTAATAAACTAACAACCATCACACAGGGCTTTTAACTGCAAGTGAGCCAAGTGTCCTGTAACATTAAATAAATGCAAGATTAACCTTCAAGGCTCCCACACTAAATTATTTATCTTGAGAGGCAGGGAGGTCAGGATTGAAACAAAGGGTAAATATTTGAGGAAGGCGCAGGTTGCACAGCTGCTTGCTGAGTGTGCCAGTACCACCGTGCTTCCCACCGGTGCTCTGCAGCCCATCAGCACCCCAGGATCCAGCTGTGGGATGAGGGGATGCCCTCACATTGCTGCCTATGAACCCCACTTGGCCACTGGGTCAGGGGACGGCCCCTGCAACAGAGCAGGGGATGATACCTGCCGTGATTTCACCAAGCATCTGATGCTCCATAATTAGCGGCCGCATCTGCCTTCAATAATGGAGCATTATTAACCACATGATTTACATACAACCATTTATGTAGACACTGTAGGCAGAGAATTACCTGATAACGAAATACCCTGCTGTTCAGGCTAAGTGACAGAGTCAGAAATATTAGTCTGCTTAATCAAAGCACTAACAACATGGAATAGACGAAAATATTTTGCCATTCCCTAGCTGATCTCCCCCATTAAGATCCTCAAGCGTTCTTCTGTCAAAGATATGCCAATTATTTTCCTATCAATAAAAAAATTAAAATTTAGCCACTGCTGGGAAAGCATACAACATCTGTTTAACAGTGAATAGCAACATCACAATGCATTTTAAGGTGAGAATGTAAAAGACAGCTGCAGCCAGGACTGATGTAATTAATCAGGACATACAGTACCTTAAATTACCAGCTCTATACTTCCCAGATGCACCAGGCTTTGGAAGAAGAAGTGGACAGGATTTCAGTGTTAACTCACCCGAAAATAATCCCCTTAACACTTTTTTCTCTAGAAGGTGCATCACCAGGGCACTAATATACCTTTCCTTGTAGCACCCCTGTCTTCATTTACCTTCCCGTCCCAACTTTAAAACATCCCAACTAATGTGGGTACAATGGACTGTAGGGGACTACAGCATGCTGTAGAAAAACGATATAAAGATGAGGGAAAAAAAAAAAGGTCTAAGCTGAGAAATTAAAACCTTTCAGCTAGTTTTGAATGCAAAAAATTGTCAGCATCATATTCCAAGTGAATTGTGAAGGAGAGAGAAAAGTGAGGTGCCCTCTGCCCTGGGCTGCTGCTTAGTGGGATATACTCCAGCAGCTGTGTGCCCTGTCCCATTCGTGTACAAGGCATTAACCCACACACCGGGTGTGAGGTCAGGAAGGGATTTTCTCTGAGTGAAGGGAATTGCTGAAAGGGGCTTTTGCATGCCTTCACAGTAAGGTGTGTGCTTTGGGCTGTCATCATCTGCTTATTTCCATGTGGCAAATCCTTGCTGTTTCAGAGATCAAAGGTGCTGATGCTGCTCTTGATTTCATGGTGTCTCCAAGAAGCACTTTAAATGTGGGATTGCTCTTGGACAGGGGGAGAATGGATGCTGCAAATGGATGCTGCAAATGGATCCCAGCAAAAACTCCAGGTGGGACCCCAACCCATTTTCCCCTTGCACCAAATTCACCCAGCCTGATGAAACACTTCCCCAAATGTCCCATCACTCCCCTGAGTCAACAAGGCAGAGCCAGGAGCCCCATAGATCACCCCAGAGAAACGATGTCAGGGGGCTGGAAATGCGATGGTGGGAGAGAAGAGCACCTTGTCAGCTGATGGAGGCTTTGTCTCTGCAGCCAGAGATCTCGTGTGTTAGCACAGGGTAAGTGGGGTGAATAACCTGTGAAACCCAAGTGCCATGGAGATATGCTGCTTTCAAATACTTAAGAGCACAGCTATTGGGAAAGAAGGCATAGCAACAAAAACTTGACCTGCTCTGCTCCAGAGACATAGCTGGAGCCTATTCTAGCTTTAATGCAGTCTCTTAACGCCTACTGCTGTTAATGGTTCCTGCATAATAAGGGGGATTACGGATCTATTACCAATCTGTCACCTCTTAAAGAATATGCCATTAATCATGATCGTTTATTTGCAAATTGGTTTATAATTTTGAAAATCTTTTGCAAATTACTTTAAATGGAAGAGGGTGGGGGGCAAGGGACTTTCAAAGCAGACTTCCAAGCTATTTATTTCCTTGGTTTAGTGCCCCTTTTTGAATCAAATTGCCACTTTTGCATGCCTGTGTATGTGTGTATATATATATATATATTTAAATACAGGAATACACTGGATGAGCACAACCAGACATGCATGGCTTGCTCCTTTAATACCAGCCTTCTCATAGAGACTCCTCACTGCTTTCCCCATTACTAACTTTTTGCATCCTCCTGAAATCAGAATCATTTAGACTGGAAAGACCACCTGGATCATCTAGTACAAGCATCAAACCATCACCACCATGCAAACTCACAGAGCCATTAAGGTTGGAAAAGACCTCTAAGATCACCAAGTCCAACCATCAACCATCACCACTACACCACCAAGCCACTCAATGCGATGTGCACCCTTTTCTTGAACACCTCTAGGGACGGTGATTCCATCACCACCATGGGCAGCTTGTTCCAATGCCTCACCACTTTTTCTCAGAAGAAATTTTTCCTCATATCCAATCAGAACCACCCCCCTGTACAACTTAAATCCATTACCTCTCATCTGATTTCTAATGTCACCTCTGCACCCAGCTCCACGCTCCCTTGGCTGGAAGGTGTGCAGCTGCCCCACTCCCACCCTGCGGATTAAGGCAGCTTTGCCTGGATTATTGCTGTCAATCAAGTTCAAGTGTATTTTTAATAGTTTAATGCGTGGCACAAGGTTTCAAATAAAATCATCAAGTGCAGTCGATTAAACTCATTAAGTCCTTACGGACTCGTCTGTGTACTGCGCTGTTATCAGATCCAGAGACATGAGAATTAATTAGGCTGCTGTTATCCTTTGTCTGGATTAACATGCCAGGCCCAGCGGCCGGGTGTTTTCCTGTGGAAATACGACGTCCATAATCTCCTTACCAGCCCAACTGGGCAGATAGAAGCCTAAAAGATTTCTTCAACATTCCTCGAAGATCAAACAACAAGAAATGCACTGTTCTTTGAGCTTTTTTTCCTCCCTGAATTTCTTGCTCTCTCTTTTTTTTCTTTTTTTTTTTTTTCCTTTCCTCCTTTCTCCTCAGCTCGTGAATGAAGGGCAGCTCAGAGGAAAGAGCGGTCAGGTAGGAACAGCTGCAGGAGCCAGCAGGCTCTGGCTTCAAGACTGGAAATGCTCCTCACATGGACCACCCCACCAGGATGCATTGGGACTGTCCTGAAGGCTCCCTCTGCTGCCTAGGGTCCTTCCTTCTCCATGTGACTCCCTGCATCAAACTCTACAGAATTTGTGATATTCTGGTACCTACCCATTGAACAGAGTCCTGCTTCTGAAATACCAGCCCTAAAAAAATGATCCTATGCAACTTGCTCCACAGAGGGAAATAGATTATACATGTTCATCACCGCAAGATCTTTAACATAGAACAGCTTACCCTCATATATCCAATACTCATGCTATGTAATGTACAACGCAATACTAACAGATATAGCAGAACAAATAGACTTTTGCAGTCCAGAGGAGACTTCTGAATTCCCTTATGACTCCTTTCTAACGGCATGAGGAACTTCACTGACATCAGAAATCTGCAAATCCCTCCCCTCATATTAAGACTGCTCCTCATTTATCAGAATCAACTACCACAGGTGTGGGAGATGCACAAGTGATGGTCTACAGGTGTCTATGTGTGATGGATGAGCATTGCTGCCTCAGTCAGATCTTTGCCAGGGGGAGGTTCAGGTTGAATATTAGGAAAAATTTCTTCTCAGAAAGAGTAGTACTGGCACAGGCTGCCTGTGCAGGGTGGTGGTGAAGTCACCATCCCTGGAGATGTTCAAGAAAAGATTTGATGTCGCAGCAAGTGGCATGGTTTAGAGCAGTCGCGGACTTGGCTGATGGTTGGACTAGATGATCTCATTGGTCTTTCCAACCTTAATGATTCTACGATTCTTTGAAGTTGATTGGTCCTTGACCAAGCTGCTCTTTTGCAGAGTAATGTAGCTGCAGAAGGGCCTTATAAGGGCATATTGCCAATGTCAACTTTATCCAACAGGCTTTTCCAGTGGACACAAATCCTTTCCGATGGGCCAGCTGCTGGCAAACATGCTGCAACAAATTTATGGGAACATAACCATGCTGTAAAGAGATGAACTTAAGGGACAAAGAAAAGTAATCCATATTAAGGCTGGCAAGGGCTTTGCGCCTGCTAACAGTACTGCTGAATTGCATTTGAGGGGAGCTGAACTACAGCAATTTCTAAAGTAAATCACTTGGGCCTGCCAGTACTTTCTCCAGTTTATTACAGAAATTTACTCACAAGGGTCAGCGACCCCTCAGTCAATGACTCCCCCAGGTGACTTCCCGAGCCACATTTAGCTACAAGCATTTGCTCTCTTTCCCTCTGATCTTCTCTTTCTCTCCTCCTCCTCTTCCACTTCCCCGTTTCATTTGCCACTCTGCTGAATCCCTTCTTTTTTCTCTCTATTGTCAAATCACGGGAGCAGGGTATGATGTGACAAGGCAGTGTTGGAGGAACAATAAGGGATGTAGACATGAAGGAGCAACAGAAAGGCAAAAGGGCTGAGAAGGGAAGCTGAGAAGCCTGAACATGATGGAAGGGAAAGGGAGGTGTGAAGAGCTGCAGGGATGGCAGTAATGCAGCCACGCTCCCAGGAAAGGTGGAGGATTTTCAGAGCTGCTTCCCTGTACAGATAATGCAGAGTCCCACTTTGTTCTCCAGCAAGTTCTCCAGGCCCAACATAAAAATAACCCTCATCATTTCCACAACAGAAACTCTTCAGCAAACACTTAACACAACTGTCCTGGAATGGCAACTGCTGGAAGTTCAAAGGCATCCCAGTCCTCAGCAAGATCCAACCCCATCCCTGCCAGCTCTGTTTCTTCCCTGACGTCTCTCTGAAGCAGCTTTCAACATTGCTTGTGGTCAGCACAGTTTTCCACAAGTTATTAATCACAGGAGAAAACATACAGAGCAAGCAGACAGCCTTCCTCCTTTCCCAGGTTCTCCTTTCAGTGTCTTCCTCTCACTCACCTTTTTCCTTTATTGTCCCCCGCTATAGGGAATTGAAGAATGTCTCTTTAAGGTCCCTATGCTTGCTGCCTCACAGCATACCCTTGTAAATCAGATAAATATCTCAAGGATCCTCATCCTGGGAAAATTGAGATAATTGCGCCAAATTGAAGTGCCTCTTTCCCCCCCCCCCTCCCCCTTTTTTTCCTCCTTCTCTTTTCAGCTGGAGTCTCTTGTAGTAACAGGTGTTCTGACTGCTAATTCCTGCACAGGAGTTACTCCCTTTCTCAGAAGGGATGGCCCTCAATAGCTGGTCTCAGGCAAGCTCCATCCACGAGAAGCTCCATCTGTCAAGAAGGTCGTGAGTGATTTGACCTAAGCTAGACTAATGCAAGTGGGTACTTAGTCTCTTCTAACCCTCATACAGTTATAGAATATCCCAAGTTGGAAGGGACCCACAAGGACCATCAAGTCTAGGCAACACCACACGCCATACAAGAGGAGAAATGGACCCCAGAATCATCCTGACTTTCTTGTCATTACCATGTATATGCATCTCCATAATCTAGAAATGTGAAAATGCCTCCCCCCAACCATTAATACATCTAGTTATTTACTCAGCCTCCCACCTTAATGGTCAAAGGCACCAGAAAAGGAGAGGGATAGGGCAGCAGATTGGGAGAAAAGCAGAGGACAGGAGGAACGGGTGAGATCAAGGGGCAAGCAATGACCCTGCTGCTTTTCTACCAGGGCAAGAAGAAAACCTTACAAAACAGAAGTCGACAGTGTTTTGCTTTTGGCATTCAATGGCCAAAAACACAAGAAAATTGGGACTGTCAGAGAAATGGAAGATGAATGATGGTGCAATCCAAAGGGGATGATTACTTCTCTAAGAGATTTCCAAGCAACACCTGGGGTCTCAGGGGGAGCCAGTAAAAAGGGCTTTTAGGTGACTTTGCTTAAGGCAGAGAGCATAAGTATAGAAGGTGCTCAGAGAGCAAGCAATGGCTGTGCTCATGAAGCCAGAGAGGTAATAAGCAGGGCAGAGTGACATGATAGCACTGAGCATGGCCTTCACAATTGCAAGCATCCAAGTGCGGATTAGATCTTCCAACTCAACCTGCTACTCTAAAGCACACATTGGCTGTGAGAGAGCGGAGCAGGCTCTCCCCATCAGTCTCCAGTGATTGGGAGAAGATCACTGAGCTTGGGTGAGCAGTCTCTAGGCTACAGGCGGGCTCAAAGAGGGGACAACAGCTGTTTCTGCTTCATCCAGATCAGATCTTCCGTGCCAGGCCACCCTGCCCTTGTTCCCAGCAGAGCCACAGCTCTCCATAGAATCATCAGAGGCCATTCTTCTGAAAACGCTCTCACATTCACCAAAAATAACCTGAGAGCCTGGGCAGGGCTGAAAGAAGATGAATGCATCAGCTGAACAAAGCAGTTCAGACCTGCTGCTCCATCCAGAGCTTGGCCTGCATTTCTCTATCCATTCCAGCTTTGGGGAGGGAGGAAGCAGAGCTAGGAAATAGCTTCCCAGGAAGTCCAGTAATGAAGAATGGATGGAAGGAAGTCTCATGAATCAACTCTGAGTGCAGCCACGACGTTTTCACCTTCCCCAGCCAAATCACTGGAAAGTGATACACCATGTGGTGCCATGTCTTGTACTCAGGGCACATGCAACAGAAACTCACTCTTCTACTTGCCCCGTGCGTGATTCTCCATACAGAATCAGAGAATCATTAAGGCTGAAAAAGACCACTAAGATCACTAAGTCCAACCATCGTCCCACCCCCACCATGCCCACTGTCCACGTCCCTCAGTGCCACATCTCCACATTTCTTGAACATCTCCAGGGACAGTGACTCCATCACCTTCCTGGGAAGCCTGCTCTCTTTCTGAGGAAAAATATTTCCTAATATCCAACCTGAACTGCCTCTGGTGCAATTTGAGGCCATTACTTCTTGTCTACATAGACAAAGCTAAAGCTTGGGTCCACATAGACCCAACTTGAGCTTGTAAGCACTACCACAAACACAGACAAGGGAGGTTTGTTCTATTTGGCTCTTCTGAACCTTTGTATCTTTCAAAGAGGATGAGCAGCATTCAAAGAGGATGAGGACTAGTTCCAGCACCTGCAAGACAAGATGACCCTATCAGCATGTATACAACACAAGCCACCCCTGGCATCAGCAGTCTCCACGTGATATTTCCCTTCCTTTCAGGAGGAAAAGGCTTGATGATGTTTTGACTCCCTTTTCAGAGACTCCTACACAGCACTTTATAATCCAACTTTGCTCTCAAATACACATTCTGGGCTGCATCCCAGAGATGTATGTCAGGCATGAAGCGCTGTCAGTCAGCCCCAGTCACAACACTTCAGGGCTTAGGAGAAGTCTGATGGATCGGAGTGAAGGGGGAGGAGAAGAAAAAGCTGAGCAGCAAAAAATGAAAGGAGAAAGACAAATCAAGTGAGGAAATGGCAGGGACTATGCCATACAGCAAGGATGCTTTTCATCTGTGATACAGCAGTGGTGTCAGGCACTGAAAAGGACAAAGATGTTCAGACAGAGTCAGGCAGGGAGGAAGCTGGTCTGACACCCAGTGACTCTCATCCGCCTTGTTCTCCAAGTAGCTGCGGGCAGCAGGGACTGAAACTCACTGCCACATCAGCAGCACAGCAATTAATGTCAAGTGGGCTGTAGGGACAAAGCTACCAGAGAAAGTGTGTGCCTGGCTAAATGCCACTTCTTGAGTTGGCTTGGATATCTGCAGCCCTCAGTCAGGAGCAGCCAAACGGCCACAGCACTTGGATTTCCCACACCATGTTCATGAGGTGCAGGAAAGGGTCACTGCAGGAATGACCCGGGGCAGTTCTCCACTCAGGACCCATATGTTTTCCTGTATAAGAAGACATCTGCAACAGTGAGTATCAAGAAAGGCAAAACTGAACAAAATAGGAACTACCATGGAAGCAATCAAAACTGCACTCATGTGAAGTCAAGGGGGAATAAATTTAAGCAGGTGTTGAGAAGTGACTAAGAAAGAGCAGTGGGTGAAAGAGGAGGTTCCTCCCAGTCCTGGATAATGAAGGAAATGGAGAAAAGATCTCAAACACTGCACAGAAGCTTGAGATTAGTCAAGTATGATCATATCATGAATTTCAGTCTCTTCCACCATGCATGAAATGAGTAAATATTCATTGGGATGAAGAGACAGGCAGGGGAAGAGATGACTCTCTAACTTAATTGAGATAGGTATTCACTGAAGCTTGAACAGGAACCCACATCTCTACTCCCAGGTGAGTACCTGAGTGCCTATGGTGGAAGTCCGACTCCTTAGTCCCTCTCTGCGATCCAGGGGTTTGATATTTTTTACTTATTCCTCACAAAATGAATAAGCTCAAATGGCAGAGACTGAGCAGAATCAGACTACAGGGCCACAGAGCCACGGTGAGCAACCACCAGTCTTGCAGATCACTTTTATGACTTAACCATTAGAAAAAAGAAATGTCCGAAGAAAGGAGTGAGCCTTCTCCTTCACTGGGTCATCTTCATCACAAATGACTTCTAGAAAGTGCTGCAAAAGAGTTCCAGAAACACAAGAAGAGATCAAGGAGAGAGAAAGATCCCAGGCACCCCACCACTCCCCAACCTGACCTCGACCTGCAGAAATATCAGCCTGACAGCACATTCTTGCAAGCCCCAGCCCAGCTCAGGCTGGGTGAATGTGACAATCCATTTCTGACAGCGTGTCAATACAAAGCAATTTAGGAGTGCATGAAAAATCGACCTGAGGTAACAGGCAATTTCTCTGCTCTGCTGGTTAGACGGAAGTAGGGACCAATGAGGCCAGCAGCCCAGAGCGTGCTCACCTCGGCAGCACCCGCTCTGCCGGCCGCGTGCTGTCACGTTAGCAGCTCTCACCAGGACCAGGGACTGAAAAAGGCAGGAGCACAGCATCGTCTGCAGAGCGTGGTCTCAGGATGGGGACAAAGGAAAGCTGAGGTCATCTTCCCATTCCTTTTACCCATTAAGATTTTGTTAATTAGGAGGCATTTCAATATGTAAAATAGGAAGTTTGTTGAAATAGAGTAGGCAGACTTAAATGTATGCATTATCACAAAGCAGCACCCTGACCTTAAGCCCGTGCAACCTGTCCCGTGGGCAGGGAGCTCAAACACAAAGATTGGCATGGAAAAGCAGAGGGTGAGCCTGATCCAAGCAATTTTGTCTGCAAATGTGGAAAGCAGCAGCAGCATGCTGGCAATGCTCATCCAGCACAACAGGCTCATGGACACTCCCATCATGCTAAAAGCATCACGATCTGTCATTATTAAAAGCAGAAAGCACAACAGATGGAGCTTACACCGCTGAACCCAGCCCTTTTCTCCCTCCCAGCCCCAGGATGTTTCAGCCTGAAGAGCTGATGCAGATCCCTCATTCATCTAGAGAGGATAGAAGTGCCGCCTCCGCTGAGAGAAGCAGTAGAAATGATACTTGCTTCCTGTTTTTCATATCAAACAACTTTGAATTGGATAATAATATCCAACTCGTGTTAGATATTAGAAAAAGTTTATTCTCCTAAAGGGTGGTGATGCACTGGCACAGGCTGCCCAGGGATGTGGTGGAGGCACTGTCCCTGGAGGTGTCCAAGAACCATGGAGATGTGGCACTGAGGGATGTGGTCATGGTGGGGTGGGACAATGGTTGGACTTGGTGACCTTAGTGGTCTCTTCCAACCTTAATGATTCTATGATTTGGGCTGAACTTCCTGCCCATGCTGCACTGCCCTCATGCAGCTGCAGAGGGAGCTAAGCAAGGAAATGCACAAATCAAAGGACAGGAAGAATGGGTGGAGAGAGGAAATAAAGTTGCAGTGAATCTGCCAGAATGACATGGTGGGTTCAACCTACCGTGGTCACATGCTTTACCCAGGAAATCATGGGCTAGAGCTGGAGAGGCAGTGTTTGGGGTTGGGTCCTTTTTGTGTGGTTGCATTAAGAGTAGCATACCCATTTTATTTGGCTTTAATAAGCTAGTTAATGCATGTTTACAAAATTAAAAGTCTTTATTAAAGGCAGATGTACTGGTGTATGAATAGCTAAGCATCAACATTGCCTTCAGATCATCCGCAGCTTCAGTGTCTGCTTCTAATAAGCAGCTGTCACTTACAGCGATGTGGTAACTCTCTTATTAAATCCTAAATGGGCATATGGAGGTTACATTCAAAGTAGTGCTTCCCCCCTACATTTCTATCTTTTCCCACACATGACTGAGCCAACTCACGATTCCCTGCAACATTTTTCCCCTTCATTAATGAGATGCACGTTGAGATCAGAAAGGCCAGATGATGACCACTCTTTCTGTTTTTACATCACTTTGGAAAAACTCATCAGACTCCCTGTATGTCAAAGGAGTCCTAACACATCCCAGATGCCTCAGTGCCAATTGTGCTTTTTCTACTTGAAACCACTAAGCTCTCCCAAGAAGCACTGCAACCACAAGCCTCATTTGTCCAGCACTGCCATGCTCCTGGACTGCTTTGCAGTAATAGCCTGGCAAGTTCAACTCTTAGATGAGCCACCACCAACACCACAGCACAAACACCTCCTTATTCACACACTGCATATTCAGAGGATGCTGGAATCCAGGACTTGCAGGAAGCAAAACTCACTACTCTTATGGGATTTGGGATGGAGGGTTAAACAAGAAAATTGATCGTCTGCAAGTTTCCAGAAAAAACACCATCAAAAGCAAACAGTACTTACAATCAGGGTAACACTTTCACCTTCTATTGTTTTTCTTATATTTTGCTTTTTACCTGAGGCAGATTCAACCAGCAAGCCACAGAGGGACATGTTTTAGTGGGCATGGTGGTGATGGATTGGCAGTTGGATTTGATGGTCACGGTGCTCTTTTCGAACCCCAATGATTCCACGAAGGCAGGGAGCAGCACCTGTACCTTGCAGCACTGTGCCCTCCAGCTGGCAGCAGAGAGGATGTGCTTCCCCTGCCTGGTCATGCCAGCAGGCTGAAGCCACATTGGCTGTATAGGAGCAGCAAGAAGGGACAGCTCTGCACTGCCCTGCAGAGGTTGCATCATTAGGACTCATCTCACGCA
>JAPSGF010000108.1:1537309-1615694 GCA_035772895.1 Perdix hodgsoniae | reverse complement strand
GATTTTTGGGTAGAAAATTGAAGATTCGAGGAGAAAAATTGGGATTTGAGGAGAAAAATCACATTTTTCGGTGAAAAGCGAAGATGTGAGTATAAAAATCGGTATTTGAGGGGAAAAATGGGGACTTTTGGTTAGAAAAGTGAAGATTTGAGTTGAAAAATTGTTATTTGATGAGAAAAATTGGGATTTTGGGGGAGACAAATGAAGTAGCTACACAGACATTACAGAGGTGTCCTACAACTCCCTTCCTAATAAACATGTGTTGATATGAACCACAGCTAGTCATGCTAGATCCCAGTGCACCATGCCAACACAGAAATCAAGTTCTGCACCTCACATTCCAGGAGATGCTCCTAACTCTTATACCTCATCTCATGAGTAATCATTGTAGAATGGCCTAGGTTGAAAAGGACTGTAAAGATCATCCAGTTCTACTCCTCCTGCCATGAGTTGGTTTCCTCCCCCAGCTCACGCTGCCTAGGGCCTTATCCATGGCCTCGGGCACCTCCAAGGATGGGGTACCTACAGCTTCCTGAGCAGCCTGTGCCATGGCCTCACCACCCTCTGACTGAAGACTTTCTTCCTAGTATCTAATATGTCCCCTTCCTATTTTAGTTTACAGCTTTTCTCCCTTGTCCTGTCACTAACAGATTGTCTAAGAAGGCAGTTTCCCCCTCCTTGTAAGCTCCCTTCAAACACTGGTAGGCTGCAGTGAGGTCTCCCTAGAGCCTTCGCTTTCCCAAGCTATGTAAGGCCATCACCCTCAAACTTTCTTAATAGGAGAGGTGCCCCAGCATAGTCTTTGTGCCCCCCCCCCCCCCCCCGAGACTGCTTCAGCCCGAGCACAACACCTTGCACTTAGTATTGTTGAACCTCTTTTAGTTCTTGCACGTGCAGTTCTCAAGCCTGTCCAGGATATACTGAGATACACATAAGCAAAATAAGCCCATCTTCACTCTCGGCATACTTTCCCTACTCACACATCACTCCAATTCTAGTGCTCTGTTCAGAAGACAGAGCAATTATTTCTTCAGCTAAAAAATTATTTTTACCTGGGGATGGCATTCACTTAAAGCACGCAGGGTCAGACAGACTGAGTGGAAACAGCAGGCCTTAGGGCCTGAGATATCGATGCCACTCACCGCGCCGGGGAGATGGCCAGCAGTTCAGGGTGAAAATTCTGAGCGCTTTATTGACAGTTTTGGTTCACATACAAGTCATTGAGGAAAAGCATTTCTGGGGCTGCTTTACACAGACACAGTGGAGCTCAGGTCCCTCCTAGCATCATTACAAACAAAGCACCTTATTACCACCATTCTTCTTCCACAGTGAAAATAGTATTTCAGCTGGAAGACTGAGCACCAGAGCAAAGTGCTCAGGTTGAGGTGGAAGAAAAAGCTAAGCAAGCATGACTGGGCCCTGTCACAGATGAGCTCACACAAGCTAAAACAGTTTGGCAAAAATGAGATCTTTTGTGTAAAGATATGAAAGGTTCATCCCCAACACCTTCTAAAGCTCTGACAGACCCAGAGCAGATGGCTGCCAGGAAAGGTGGGAGCACAGGGGCATAAACCCCGCATGGAGCACATACATCAAAGTGTGGGAGTCGTACCCCAAAGGTCACTAAGGATTGAACACTGCTTGTTTGCACATGGAAAATTCAGAATAGGTCAGGATAAAGATACCTGAAAAAAGAAAAATCAGTAATGTGTTCTATAAAACAGTTTTACCCAAACCAGTACAACTAAGTACCTGAAAGACAAACATGCTTAAATAGAAAAGGATACATAGGAACAGAGCAAAAAAAAAAAAAAAGCTGTAAATATCCGGAGAGTAACATAATCAGAAAGAAACAACATAGATTTACAGAGAACTAATCCTGCCAGATAGCATATGATACCTAACAGTTATCGAGCTAAAGGCTGAGGGGAAATATTAGCTACACTGAAGAGTCTTATGAAGTCATGCTTGAAAACTCATTTAGTTGATACTGAAGTGTAGGAATCACAGGCTAAAAAAAGCTACATAGCAAATAGCACCTAGTGTTGTAGTACATGAAGAATTAAAAAAATAGAAAAGTTTAAGACCTTTTTTTGCCCCATCATTTTCATCACCTGGAAGAGAAGCAATGGAACTTGATACTAAATTAGTGGGCATCACAAGGTTCAGTATGAGAGAGAGAGTAAGGGACCTAGAAACAGAAACACTAGGTGAAATAAAGGCATTGCTCCTTCTCTTAAATCAATCTTGATCCTAGCAAAACTCATATTATGTCACAGTACAGAGAAGACAGTATGTTGCAACTTTGAAGTGTTGCGTGCTTCAGTTATGAAGACAAACTAATCAAATCGAGGCTGAGTCTGCAAAGACACTGAAGAACATCGCGAAGATGACACTGTCGTGCCACCCAGTACAGCCAAACTGGGGGCAGTCGATCTTATCATTCTTAGCACCACTTCCAGCATCACAGCAACAACACATGAAGAGTTGTGGCGTAAGCAATACAGCATAGCTTGCTGTAAGAAACATTTTAGAGAGCTCCCTTTAGTTCGGCTCTGCTTTGCAAGGCAATCACCACACAGCAGAGACTGCAGCATCCACTAACACTTGACAGTTTTTATTGCTTCTTGGTGTATCAAGATCGTTTTAGGGGCTATCAAATGAACTAAACAGGAAACATTACAAACTCCAGGGAAAGCTTTGTGATTATGTTATTCATCAAGCAACGGGGCAGATTTCTGAGTAAAGCACCAGCATCCCAACACTTGTCTGTTCCAACAGTTCCAAACACTGCAGGAAAGGAAAATGCATCCTCATTTTTCTTAGAGGCCGTTGGCCTAAGTACCCTCCAGTGTCCATCTATGTCTTTCATTTGCACAGTCCTTCAAGACGTGGCTCGGTGAGATGTGGGGAGGAAGCAGCTGAGAGGCAACACAGGAAAGAAGGAAAGAATCAACTAAATTCAAGGAAAAAGGAAGAAAACTAAATGCCTTGTTTAAAGCCAAATCTCCATCTCCCTAAGTCACTGCACTGCCATTCACTGCACCATTGAGTTATATGTTGCTTGGTGCTCAAAATTTACAGACCTTTTCTGCACAAACAATCATGTTTTTGAAGCACTTTTTAGAGTTGCCTTGAGAATTTATGATGCACTCAGCAGTTTGTCTGCATCTGCTAGATGAAAGCTTGGGGACAAAAAGGGGACTTATCTAAACTCAATGTCACAAGGCAGCTCTGCTTTTCCAGGGGGTAAACAGAGTTCCTAATTTATAGCATCATGCTCAAATCTGCAGCAAAGTCCTTAAAGAGACACAAAAGGGGAGACTGGACTGCTGCATTTTTCATGACTGCAGTGATGCCAAGAGCATCCTTTTCTTCTGTTGAGTGCCTCAGAATAAGGAGAGCTAGAATGGAAATAGAAATTCCATTTGCAGTTATGAAACCAAACTAATTTTAAACATAAAATGATGCTGCTAGGAGATAAGCTGCATTTGAATGTGTTCTACCTTGGAGTAGAAAGAGAAAGAATTAAGTGCTCTTTACCATTACAAAATACACAATTAGAGTTTCCTTAGAGAATGCATAGCTGGACACCCACCCAGCTTGCAGGCACTGCCCTGCAGGCTTTTCTACCTCCAGGTTGTCCGACAGGAACAGATTTTTGCACTGGAAAGGCAGTGAGAAGACTGTATGAACAAAGTCAACCACATACACCTGCTTCAAGGCAAAGTTCTAACCAAAAATAAATAAATAGTAACTAAAGGGAAAAAACTTTACTACCCAACATAAAAGTCAGTTCTTGGCTGAGAGATCTGTATGGATAAGATTCCCAGGTAAAGCAAGAAAGAGACAGCATGGTCTTTTTACCTGGCATGCTGTTCATTGGATTTCCCAGAATCGAATCCTATTTGCATCAGTATCGTAACTTGTGTACAAAAATGGTTATTTTTTGAAATAACCAGTGATAAAAAGTCTTCTACAGTGAAGAAAGTTGTTCCAAATCTTAATCACTTCCCCGCTAAGGGGAGAGAGAAAATTATGCTGAACCACCAAATATCTGTTCCCTTGGAGACAATTACAGGCTATCATCATGTTGCGTTTCGAATTCCTCTTCATTAAACCAAGATGGAGATGCTTGAGTCTCCCAAGGCAATCCCAGCCCATTCTCCAGGCCAACCCCTGCGCTATTCAAATTAGCAGGCCCCAAATTAGCAGGGCACGAGGCTGGCTCACAAGCAGTACGCTGGGTCACGTGCAGAGCAATGTCTTATCTTCCCCTCCCAGAGGCTGGGTACGTGTCTACGGTCACATCAGCTCATTTGCTCCTCATTTCACATTTAGCCCTAGTACAAGGAACATTATACACAATTTACCACATAACCCAGACTGCGCTGAACCCATGGTCTGATCTCTCAATTATTTATCACTCCAATTTTCCCCAGATTAGGAGTTTACAGATGGCAATTCTTTGTGCCATCTGAAAATTTCTATTGCAAATGATCCTACCAGCTTTTTTTCTTCCTCAAATCACCAATTCAACCACAAAGTAGCACGGAGACGAGGCACCAGCAACGTGAAATCCTGCCAGGAAAACAACTGCAAGCCCCCAATTCAATGATGACTGCATTTTATCACCCTTCGTGGTCCCTCTCTGCACTCTTCTGCACTGCATTTGTTACTTGATGCTGTGTTTCTCAATCAGAAGATTGCGACATTAGCAACTCACAGGGAAATATACTGCATCAATATCATCACTTCTATCACGAGTGATCAGTTTTTACTTGGTTTTGATTTCAGGATGCATTTTCTACAAGTCTATCATAGAAGGCCAAATACTTTCTGGGCTTGCATTCATTATTCAAAACCTTTGCACACCTTCCTACTTGCTTAGTTAATGGCCTTTGCAACTTTTAGGATAGGTTTTTTCCCAGCACTAAGATCATAACGCGTTGAGTTTTATTCTGTGCACATTACACATGCAATAAAATTACGATCGCTGTATCTTGTCTACCCTTGATTTTCAATCCCATGTTTCAATTTCAGCCTGTCAGAGCAAAGTCTGATGTAGGTTTTGCCCTTGTAAAATAGAGGAGAAAACTTCCCAGCTTAAGAAAAAAACCTACACTTCTAGGATCTTATTCAAAAGAAGGCTCCTGTCTTGCTTGTAGAGCAATGTCAGCAGAATCTTTGGGAGCACTGGGCTCTGCACAGCCTGCCTCCTACCCATGGAGCAGTCCTTCAAAACAGCTCAGCCCTTCCCCAGAGAGCGCTCTCCTGGCCTCTTCTGTGCTCCTGCCCCTGGGGGACTGAAAAATCATCTCAGACCCACTAGGTGTTCAAACTAATATTTCTGATCAGCCTCCAAACGGTAATGCCTCTCCTCACAGCAGCACTCGTGCTCTTCTTTTTCGTTCAGGCTTTGCAATACAAGTCAAACCCAGGCTTTTAATATTCTAACCGTGCCACTTCACTGCCAGTTTTCAGCAGTGCAGTCAGATCTGTGCTCACAAGTGAGCTATCCTAGGTCCTCTCGTCTATTTTCCTGGTTCACAGCACTGACAGGTAAGTGGTAACCATTTCTCTTCTCCCCTTCATGTCTTGACTAATTTTATTCTTAACATCTTAATTTTACACTAAATGGACACTCATTTCTATTTCAGCCTTTATTCTGTAGGAGTTTAACACCCTCCCTTCCTCACTGGGGCAACAAGCTTTCTAACCTGAGCCAGAACCCAGCCATATTTACCACCTGGCCCAGAGGTAATATGCAACTGGAGCATGAAAATCCTTCAGGAGACTAATATGCTCCTTACCTTGAAGGATTTGCAGATGTTTCATACCGAAGTTGCTAATACATCTCATACAAGTTAGACATCACCCACAGCATACATCAGAACAGCATCCTGAAGAATAGGAAAAGCACAAACCTCGTGAACTTATGTCATTCCACAAACTTCAGCTTCTCAGTATTTACACCCATAGCAGCTCCAACTCACAGTTTATAGTAGGTTTGATGCTTCCTTTTTATTCAAGGTTAACTGAGAATTGGGGCATTCATACTGAGTCACTTTCCCCAAGACAGCCACTTTCCATACGCAGTAGAAGAAACCCATCTTGAGAACTCTGCTTCAGCAGAGAATGAGATCCAAAGATCTTTTGAAGTTCAGACTAACCTTTCATAGAAGTACAACTCACACGAAATGAACTGGACAAAAAATTTACCCCTGACAGCAAAGATGGTGCTGGAAACACAATGAGGGTGGCCAGCATTTTGCTGAAGGACATGGGGCTGCCCAAGAGGATTGCACTGTTATCTACACACCAGCAAAGCTGGAAGCAAAGCAATGTACCTCATGAGTATATCCAAGTCTCCAATGTTATGCCTGCCTTATTAGACAGTAGGCAAAATGGACAAGAAGTACTTCTGAACAAGTGATGGACAGACATCTCAGGGTGCCCAGTGACAGCCCAGTAAGCATCTGACAAGCCAGAAAGAGAAATTCCAACCATCCACCTCTCTTGACAAAGATCAGACAGGGGCTATCAATTCCCTGTGCTGCTGGGGACTTTCTGTACTCTCACTGTCCATTACAGCCCTGTGCAAACTGAATAACTGGGAAATGCTGATTGTTTCATTGAAGGTTCATTTAACTCACCTCAGGAGGAGACCTACCTGAGGCACATCCCAACAGAAATAAAGGGATAGCCCTAGCATCAGTACAACAGTGGGATATGTGTATATATAGGCACATAGCTGATACCCTGGCTTAACTGCAAGCTCCACTGACAGTGAACATTACCTAAGTCCACCCTCACATTCTGAGTCTGTACATAAACCCAAAGCTTACAGTGTATCCTGATAGCCTCACTTTTCTCAAATGTTGGTTTGAGAGAAAAGCTAAAGGTTTTTTTTCTTTTTTTAAGAAAAAAAAGGAACAAACAGTAACCATCTAGAAATTTAACAGCAATTGTGTCTCAGAACTGAACATACAGAGTAAAAATAAACTGGAGGGCTCTGATAGAAATGCCAGCCTGTAGCTGAGGAAAATGCAACATGAAAGACAAGGAAGAAAAACAGCATTTACTGCATATATAAGAACTGTTGTTTCCTTACTGCAGCATACCAGGGGACTGAAGGAGGGAGACGAACTATATGTGAAGATATAAAGGCACATTTCTGATATCACCATCACCACGAAGAGAAAACAGGAAAAGTTTCACTGAAAACAACAGAAACGGAAAAATGAAGTCATGAAATTAGCAACGCGTACAACAGTTTTCTGTTGATGTAAGCAAAAAAAAAAAAGCTGTTTTTAGGCACTCCCAGCAGATGTCATCTCACCAAACTTATAGGGACGTGGAGACGAAAACAATTAACTGAGCTGCTGAAGTTCAGCTCCTTTCCTTCCATGCTCTGATGCACTCCGAGCCACCAGAGACTGGCAGACTCTGCATCTCGGGGAATTGAAGGCAGATTTGATGAAAGGCCTGAGCATTGTTAGTAGCTGCCAACCCGACTGACAGATTGCTTCTTGGGCTGCTCAACTTCAAGCAAGAGCAGCTGGAGAAGCCGGGCTCATGGAGCCGTCTCTCACCAGCTGCTGTGTTATGTGTGGAGCAGGGGGACAAAGCCCATCTCTGTTCACTGAGATACCACGCCAATTACCAAGTGTGATAAAAATTATATAACTTGTATATCGTGCTGCTGTATGAGATCAGGGAGGAAGAGATCTTGTTTGAGACTAAAACAAATGAGGTCAGTGAGAAACCTGGTGTTGGGATTTTTCATTTTTAATGTCTTGAGGCATTCCACTCAGATCAATCAGTAACACTAAGATATAATAGAATAAGGTGTTAATCAGGCTCTATAATTCCTTGCTGTACTAAGATGCCAGTGTGTCACTAGTACTGGATTCTGAGCATTCGATCATTTTGCTCCAAACTTCATAATTAGCATTGTAAGGAAATACCCACTTCTATCTGGAAGAAATACCACTTAGTGCCTAGCAGAAGAGTAACATTTTCAGTCTCTCCACGAGCCATATCAGAACAGGCTCTTTTGTTTCCTCAGCGTATATTGAAATCTTGTCAGGACTTGGGCACAGCATGTCTAGGGCTCAGTCACTGCTTTCCTCTACATCACCTAGTTCAGCATTTTGTGAAATTTAACATGATTTATGTTACCTAGAACAGCATTCTGAAAACTCTTGAAGCTTACAAAGCTCCAGTCAACTTCTGAAGCCGGAGAGCCATCTTAGTGTTCTTTTTTTGTGTGTGCCCAGTGGCTTTCTTTTTTGAGGGAGGAAAAGAAGAGTTTTTCTAGGGTTGCCAAATCTAGTGCGTGGTCTAACAGTTGTCAACACTGCCCATGGAAGGGGGGCTGGAACTGCTGATCTTTGAGATCCCTTCCAACCCAAGCCTTTCTGTGACTCTATGATTAAAATCCTGTCTTTAACAAATTGGAATTGACTAAAACAGACTCCCTTCACTTTTGCTGAACAAAGCTTTAGAAAATTTGTGTACAGACCACAGGCAGAAACTTCACACTTTTTCCAGCCTGAACTCAAATGAAACATTTCATTTAAAACCACGAAGCAGAAAAATATAGAAGACGACTTATGACAGCTCCTGCTCCCAGGGAAAGCAAAGCAGGCAAAGGCCAAATACTGTTTTTTAAAAAATAATAATAATTTTAAAAGCCCTCTGAAAATCCCATGAAACTGCTATTGAGGACAACTCCCCAGCCAGAACAGCTGAATGAAGTGCAGCTCACATTTTCATTTATACCACTCCTGGACAGATTAACAGTTCAAACAAGGCCCCAGAGTGCCATAAACTTACAGATGTACTCTATTTTATTATCATGGGTAGAACATAAAATTGAAGGAGCAATTTTCAGTAATTGATTTAAGCGCTCATCTCAAGATCAAGGAACTTCACTTAAGTCAGCCCAAAAACTGTTACGTGGTGGCTACCTATCCCCATACGACAGCTGCCAACTTCCTTAAGCTTTCCCTTTGTGCGAGTGGACATAATACCCAAATTTCTGAAGCCTACTTTAAATACTTGTGGTAGTTTGCTACCAGGACATGCAGCTGCAGCACTGACTCTGCTGCATTTCTCTAAAACTCCGGCCTTTTTTTCTTAGATTTATGGTTCTTCTTAAAGAAAACCAAGTGTTAGACTAAATTAATTGTAATGCACATCTTTTGCACTCCTCAGGTTGGAAATGCTAGTCACCCACACTTCATACCATCACCTTTTCCTGCCAACAGAAGGTGATAATCCTCCTTCCTACTTGCTAGCCCATCTTCTCTCCCTTGCACTAAGAAATTGTGCAGTCTGCTACAAGTTGTAGCATCTCCAGGAGTAAGACACATACACCTTCTGGTAGACTAAGTTGATCAGATTTCAAGTCTAACACAGGTTGTGGAAAGGAATTCCATTGCAAGCCTCTTCAAAGCATACACAGTTACATCTTTACTGCACAAGATCAGCTTTACGTATTTTAAGCCATGGTTATTCCCTACACCTTGCTTAGAAATTAAGTAAAGATCTAGCTAAAAAGAAACAAAGCTAAAAAGCAATAAAAGAGTGTGTGAAGCAAACGGTTAAGATACTCCTATTTTTTGATTAATTCTTGACTGCAGTTAGCAGTCAGGTTAGAGTCTTTTTATAGTCTAAACATAAGGAAGAGATAGAAGCTTTTAGGTGATCCAATGACAGGTTCTGCTTTTAATCACTGCCAGATGACAGCCAAGACTCATCACAAGCCCAAACTCAGCTGATAGCTTGGAAAGACCAAGGAGCCAAGCAGCAGAAAGCATGAGAGAGAGAGAGTCTATGCTGGAGCCTTTAAATAGGTATGCTGGGGGATCCCTTTGAAGTCATAAAGGAGTGATGCAACTTCCAGAATTTTAAGTACACAAGTAAGTCAGATAAAGACTACATGCATACAGGCACATACCCATACCTACATAGGCAGAAAGGCTTTAAGAAAGAAAGAAAATGTCAATGCATAAAGATGTCTGAATGAATTAATGACAGCACACATTTCAAGCCTTGAGAAGACAAAGAAGAGCAGCAAGGAAATCAAAGTGTTTCCATTCAAGTGCACTTGGTGGGATAAGATGAAGCTCTGTGCCACAGTTGGACATTGAGCAGCAGTACTGAGCCACGTGAGAGCAAGAACTGCATCAAACACATCCCAGGAGCTGCCACATGCTATTGCCCAGCCTGGTTAATTGGGGAGAGAAAAAAAAAGAAGAAATCCACAGAAGGTCACTCTGCATCTAAACCTGCTGCTCCAAAAGCTGACAATTTGGCCCTTCACAGGAGTGCCCAAAATCTTATGATAAAGGTTAACCCACCAACGCGTTCATCTCACAAGCTCCGGGGGATACAAGAGAAAGACAACTTAATTCTAACAGTAACTAACACCAGAATGCAAAGTCACAGGCACTGATTTGAAACATGTATTTCCAAGGTGCCTTTTAAAAATGAAGTTGTGCACATTAAAGTTAACATTACAGTGTTCAAGAAAGATTTATCTGAAGCAAGCAGAGAGTGGCCTTATCCCTATTATATGCATTTCGGATGCCTTACAGTCATCTTCCCAAACAAACAATACAAAAACCAGAATTTAAGACTGCAGTTATTTCCAGGGATTGGCCAGCAATTGAGAGACACATAAGTTGGCCCACCTCTTTTCTCATCTTCAGGCATTCATTGCAAGGCTGACATCTTTCAGACCAGCACAGAGGTCTATTGCACAGCTCTGCTTTCAACAGAACAGAAACGTTTTATTATTTGCTGCAACAAATTGCTTTGCACAGCAAAATGAATGACTGACAATAGACAAGCAACACTGTTCCAATTCTACTTCCCTGTGTTTTATTGTTTGGCGTCACATAAAACCTGGAGAAAATTAATTCTTCCAAACAACAGTTAGCTTCCTTGAGGCAAAGCAGAAATATAAACATAAGTGTCATTCAAAAAAAATGGCAAGTAGTGGTTTTGTTTTGTTTGTTTCTTCTAAGAAAAGGGCTTGCTAAATACATCTTGTGTTTTCTTACCTTTAGAAGAGGTAAGAGAGAAAGCTTCCACTACCATGGCCAAATTACTGCCTGCAGTACCACTGCAACCTGGACAGCACCGTTAACGTATCCTACCACCAGGTGATGCTGGCTTTCTGTGACTACCTGCACTGCACCTTGGCAGAGAGGAGTAATTGCAGTACCTGATTTTGTCAGCAGGTTGGAACTGTTCCCCTTTCTCCATCATGCCCCAGACAGAGCTGTACCAGCCTGAACCTCCCCAGCACGAACTCGAGGCTATCACCAATCCTATCACTGTTACCCGAGAAAAGAGGCCATCCACCATCTCACCACAACCTGGACACCCTGCTGGCTCATGTTCAGCTGAGCAGTGACCAGCACCCCCAGGGTCCGTTTCCTCCGCACAGCTTTCCAGCCATTCTGCCCCAAGCCCATAGCACTGCCTGGGGTTGTTGTGACCAAAGTGCAGGACTCGACACTTGGTCTTGTTCAGCTTCATTTATTGGCATGAGCACAGTGATCCTGTCCAGGTCCCTTGCTTAAGACTTGGATTAATAGAGAAGGGGTGATTCTGCACAGCCCAGAGTAATATCCTGTCTTGCAGGATAAGAATCTCAAAGGAGGCCAGTTTGCTGTTCTTTTCCCCTGGAAGCCCACCAAAAAATCCTGAGCTGGTAGATGGCTTGAAAAGGTGCAAAAAAAAATCTCAATTTCTATTTCTCCTGTAAAACACAGGATTATAACAAAGTATTTTCTGTAAGCGAAGTAACACAGTGATTAATTCAGATCAGACTGTAGTATGTTAGTTATTTGACCTCAGTGAATAGAAATTAGTTCTGCCAATCAAGAATTACAACAGGTATCCCCAGAAACTCTCATGTTTTCTCATTAGTCCCTCATCTAACAAGCTGATCAGTTGACAAAGAAAGCATTGCTTTAAGAAAGCCACTTGCACAAGCTGCAAAGGACTTCTTCTGAATGCCATTACAAAAACACTAAGCCTAGCTTGACTTATCTTGGTATCTTTAACCTTGAATTATAAAGGTTCTCAAAACTATCGCCTAAAGAATGTTTTATTGCAGCAGAAGACATTATTACCACACAATATCCTGGCCACCAGTACAATTGAGGATAGTCTCATTATTTTTGAACGTTAACCTTTCTAAATGCATTTCTAGGCAGCATCAGTGGAGACTGAAGATGAAGACACTGCTAATAAATTTTTTGAAAAATGGAGTAGAAAAAACTTCTCTGCTTCCCTTTATTGCAACCCATTTGGATAAAGCCATATCATGAAACTGCAAGAGATTATTCTGTTTAGGAAGGTAAAGTGAAATATTTCATTATGAAAAAAACTATCAAAGTCAGTTTGTCCCCAGTTACAGATCACTTATGGGAGCGCTATCAGGAAAAAGTCAGCTGTGCAGCCACAGTCAGAGTCACCAACACAGGGGTGCAAGAGCCTCCATGACACAGGGATGGAGAGCGAAAGGCAGTGGAGATTGAGAGCTGTGAGGTCATCTTCAGGATTCTTTTTCTGCGTGGACTTAGCACCTTTGACATGGGGATGGTGACATGGGATAGGATGCAACTGACCAGGAGAAGCAAAAATATACTAGGGAGCAAACTGGTGAGGCTCATCACTGGGGCTTTAAAACAGAGCTGCTAGGGAAAGGGGGTGTATTGCTGAGTGACAGAGAGCCAAGGAATGCTGTCACTCCAGGAAGCAGGGGGAGAAAACCTCAGCTTTGTCCCAGAGGTTTTTGGGAGAGCTCCTCTGGGAAGGCAGCGTGTCTGAAAGCCCAGCTCAAGTGCCTTACACCAAAGCATGCAGCAGGGGAAACAAACAAAGGGAGCCAGAAACCATTGTGCGCTCAAAACTTGGATCTTACTGCTATCATTAATACAGAGTGGGATGATACAAAGTGGGATGATAAGTGGGATGATATGATTCACATAACTGGAACACTACCATTGAGGGCTATAAGCTTTTTACAAGACATAGGCAAGGTAGGAGTAGGGCAGTTGCTCTCTATATTGAAGAGCAGATCAACTGTGAGGAGCTACCTCTGAGAAATAGTCAGGAACAGGCTGAGAGCCTGAGGGTTAGAATTAGGGATGGGACCAATAAAAACAGCTGTTGGTCAGGGTCTACTACAGGCAGCCTGATCAAAGGAAGCTTGTAGATGAGGCCTTGCTGCATCAGCTACAAAAAGTTTCACACTCACAGGCTCTCACCTCATTCAATCAAAGAGATACCCTCTGGCAAGGCAACACAGCAAGCTGTAAGAAATCCAGGAGACTCCTGGAGTCCATCGACAAAGGAGTCTGGACCCTGAACTTCAAGAGAGTGAACTTCAGGTTGTTTAAGGAACTGTTAGACAAGCTCACCTGGGAAGAAGTCCTTAGAGACAAAAAAGTGGCTGCACTCCAAGGATTCCTTTCTGAGACTGCAAGAGTTCTCTATCAGAACAAGAAAGCAAGCAGGGGAGGCAGGAGATCAGCATAGCTTGGCAGGGACTCAGAGCTTGCTGCTGGTCAAACAGAGAAATGAAGGGCAAATACAAAGAAGGAGTGTGGGAAGAAGACAGGAATGAAATCCACACTTGCAGAGATGAGAGTAGGAAAGCCAACAGTACATAAAACTAAACTTGTCTGGAAAAGAGAAGGCTGCAGGGAGACCTCATTGTGGCCTTCCTGTATTTAAAGGGAATTAATGAAGGGAAATGAACTTTTTACAGAGGTAGATATCAATAGGACAAGGGGGAATGGCTTTAATCTCCAGAAAGGGAGATTTAGGTTAGAAATGAGGGGGAAGTTTCTTACTGAGAGAATGGTGAGGTGCTAGAAGAGGCTGCCCACAGAGGTTGCAGATGCCCCATCCCTTGAAGCATTTAACACTGGGTTGGATGAGGCCCTGGCCCTGATGTAGCAGTTGGCAACCCTGCCTGCAGCAAGGGAATTAGAACCTGATCATCCTTGAGGTCCTCTCCAACCCAAGCCATCCTAAGATTTTATGGTCAGGCATTGGAATGCACTGCCCAAGGAGGTGGTGGAGTCACCGAACATGGATGTGTTCAAGAGACATTTGGATGTTGTGTTGAGGGATAGGATTTAGCTGGGGAGTATTGGCGATGGTTGGACTGGATGATCTTCTAGGTCTTTTCCAACCTTGATGATTCTGTGATTCTGTGACTCAGGTTGATTCTGACTATCATTTAAGCTGTTTTTTTCCCCTCCCACCAAATTCGTAATCTGGACTGCTCTAAACTTCCAGCAGAACAAGGCAGAAGACTTCTAGGAAGATTATTACAGCTGCAATACTCAGGGGTTATGGGGGTTGTTTATAAATAGGCTAATTTTTAAAAAGCAGTTTGAAATGCAGAATAAAGCAAGCACTGCAGAGGAGGCTGATGCATGCCCCAGTTATTGGGGCTGCTTGGTGGTTAAGTAGACATAATAACACCACCTGAGTTAGAAGTTTCCATAACAGATTTTCAAAATATATTCTGCCCATGAAGCTTCAAATCACATTCCAATTTGATGCTAAATAAAACACAGGCACAAGTACTGTAGATAAATCTTCACCACAGGTGTAAGTGATGAAATGCAACAGATAAGTTTATATAGGACATTTTCCTTCAATAAGCTGCATAAGAAAGATTATTTGAAATATTTGAACTAAAGTATATATTTTTTTCCTTCAGAGGCCTTTAAAATATCACAGAAGTGGAAAGATAGCATGAATTGGCACTGCTCAGCCCCAAGAAAAGAAGGTGAAACAAAAATGACAGGCTACAAAAAGGCTGCTGCATAAAGGCAAGTGGGGGGGATCTGTTCTGTGTCCTCATGGAGGCAGAGATAACCCACCCCAGCTGAGAAAATGAAAGTTGAAGTCAGGTAAAAAGTGGAACTTTTGGAGAGCGAGGACAGGGCAATACTGGGTTACCCTTCCAAAGCAAGCCTTCAGATCTCTGACACCAGAGACACCGATGTAGCAGCACAGCAAACTTTTATGAGTGAGGCATTGGTGCAGCTAATCTCATTCACACTGCTTACGAGAGGAGCCAGGAGCTGTGCAAGGCACAAGTCAGGCAGAAGCTTCCCCTCCAGTTCATTTCATTCATCCAAATAACAGAACCACATGCAAGCATAATTGCTGCTTTAGTGGCACTTCTAATTTCACATAGATCCCTGTGTGCTTTTAAAATTCTCAGAGTAGACTTTCAGGGGGGAAACAGAAAGGGCCAAGATCACACAAAGCTCCCAGCCCTTTCCTCTCCCAGGCGTGCAGGTCAACCCCCGCGGGGCGGGCGTCCTTCCTAACTCCATTAGCTGCAACAACACAGCCTTCCAAATTTCTTGGCAAAGTCCTTTTCCAGCTTAACAGATATTTCATTTTACTTCTTGTTAGGGAACGTAATCAAGTTTTCCCCCTTTGATTTGCTTTTCAAAGACGCAAGCATGTAACTATGTCCCAGAGATTTTTATCTATATATTTTTAGTGCACCATTTAATAAATCAAGTGTTTTCTACAACCTCCAAGTACCTCTTGTTCCCAGAGATGAGTGTGGAAGCTCAAGGCCTTCACAGGAGAGGTCACCAGCCAGGCCTGCCATCTGCCATCACTTCATTTTTATTTAATACAACTGTGTTCGCTTAAGGAAATACAAACACTGTCTCCCATTGGTACCTCTTAACAATAGATATAAATATAATAATACAATATATAATAGTAAAAAAGTTAAGCATATATCAGTAAATATGTATAAAGAAATAAAGATAATAGTAAAAAGCATTCTTTAGCAAGAATGGAAAAAAGCCAGCAGATTCGCAGGGGTTGAGGTGCTGTAATTTATTTTTCATTCAATAAAGCTCCCACAGGTTGTAACAGACATCCAAGAGCTAAATGTAACCCACTCCTTGATTCCTTGCTTTTTTCTTTTCTTTTTTTTTTCTCTCATAGTACTCAATCAGTAAGAGCAATGCTATATTTTGAAATCTTTTATTACATGAAGTACAAATATCAGAAATGTTATGTCCAACCCAAATGATGCATCTCCTATACATCTCTCTCCCTAGAAATAATTTAAAAAAAGCATGAAAAAAATAATTGAGGCATAAAATAGTGCAGAAGAGCATCTAAATTGCCACCAACAAGGTATTTTAAGCTTGGCAAACAGTCCAAGCCCCTCCAACCACAGTCTGCTAATGGAAAGCACGCAGCACCACAGAAACAGAGACACAGATAAAAATAATGAAGACTGTTAACAAAACACCTGGGCAGGAGGACCTGCACAGCTTAGAGCCATTTACACAATAAATCATGATTCTGTGATTCTATGATTATCTCAAGCTTGACCCATCTCAAATACATCCCTCCATCCCTATTAGTACAGTGCCTGGGACAGATGGCAACACAAAACCATGACGGGCCCCCTCACCCATACTCTATGCCAAAGGTGCATTTGGGCTCAGCAAAGCATTCTCCTGACCTAGCATGAGCAATCAGGGCACAGTGAGGCCGCAGCTCCGTGCCAGCAGCACCACAGGGCACGATAAATGGATTATCTGTCAGAGCAAATTGGATATTAATTACCTTGAAGCTGTATGCAGAAGGCAGTGGGTTGCTGGGCACCGTGCCCAGCAGTAAGAGGAAAGGCAATAAGAGGTGGGATGCAAGGAAGCAACATGCTAGCTTCCACATCTGAGCTCTAGGAGGAGTAATTTGGAGACACGGGTAAATAATACCTTAATTTCATCCAGAACTGTGCTAATAAAAGAAGCAAGAGACTAAAAAGCAGCTGAAAAAGCACTTAGAAACAGCTTCCAGGGGACAGTGGAACAGAGTATAAAGCCAACTCATATACCCACAGAAAGCACTCCTCTTCCTACAGCAGCAACCAGAAGAGGGGGCTTAAAAGAGCAGATTTCATGGCAAATCAAGGAGTGCCAAGGAAAGACCAACAAGCAAAAGGCCACTGGCCGAAGTGGGATAAAAACTGCCCTCAAAACTGATTGTTGAACAGGAGGGGAAGGGGGAATTTTCCCAAGGTCTAACCAAGACAAGTAACTGATGCCAGATCTCCACATTTCATGTGTTACCCCCAAAGAACTCTGGAAAAAATAAAAAAAATAGGGAGAATGTCTGTGCACATCCAGCTCTGCCTCTGGAAGAGGCTGCCCAAAGTTGCCATTCACATCCAGCAATATTGCACTTTATCCCCATATTTTTTAAAAAAAAATATTTTCTATTATAGTATTATTTACTTACATGCTTTTTAATAACAAAGATGGCAGAAAGTCTAGAGAGATTGCTTCATACAGATACTGTATCTAGAGACCGCTTACCTGAGGGACAGCCCCACTTCTGGGATGCACAAAGCACATCCTCACTGCCTTTTGCTTCACTTGAACAAGTGTGTAACCACCTCCTTTCTCAACAATTGGCATTTTCACATGAAAACCTCCAGATATCATTCCATAACATGTCTCACAGCCTTTGTACTTACAGATTATACTATCACTGTGACTTCAGCTTCAGAGTACTAAATCACATCTACTGTTAATCATAGAATGGCCTGGGTTGAAAAGGACCACAATGACCATCTGGTTCCAACCCCCTGCTATGTGCAGGGTCACCAACCAGCAGCCCAGGCTGCCCAGAGCCACATCCAGCCTGGCCTTGAATGCCTGCAGGGATGGGGCATCCACAGCCTCCTTGGGCAACCTGTTCCAGTGCCTCACCACCCTCTGGCTGAAAAACTTCCTCCTAATATCTAAACTAAACCTCCCCTGGCTCAGTTTAAAACCATTCCCCCTTGTCCTACTACCTACCCTCACAAACAGCCGTTCCCCCTCCTGTCTATACACTCCCTTCAGGAACTGGAAGGCCACAATGAGGTCTCTCCAGAGCCTTCTCCAAGCCTAACAAGCCTATTCTTTAGGATGCTTTTTCCTTCCCTCACTGTAAGTAAAATGGTTTACCCGGAGAATCACAGCTTACCATAATACACCGTAATTATTGTTTATTTACAAAATTTGAAGGCAGTATTGTGAAAGAAATCACAATTCTAAGAAGTCTAATGAACCAGCAACTTACATTTTTATTCTTGAACCCAGAGTGTCTACTGCTTCTAAATCTCTCAGAAATCATGCAAATATGGAAATCACTGGACTTTCTAAAATTAACTTCCCCCTAAATTCATGCTACAACTAGTAATTGCTGTTCTTGCTAATGTAAAATAATGGTAAAAAAATAACTTGTCTTTATAGTATGGCACAGAACCAATCTACAGCCTTGGTGCTTGTCTCCATCAGCAAACCTGCTGGTGTGTATTTGATTTATGTAAGAAAGCTCAATTCCAAAGAAATGTAGGACATTTTTAAAACAAAGAGGCAAGACAGAAGTATGTAATCTTCCATCAGCAAATGCTACTGAATGTATTGTCTGGCACTGAACATGAAGACAGTCACAGTGCTTCTGAGGGTAAAAAGAATAAAAATAAATAATCTGATATTTGTTTTGCTTCTCTGTCTTCAAGATCCATATGCAGAGGTAGCAAAACAGGCCGTGTAATTTAACTTCTGTAAGTTTTTGTTACAGAATAAAAGAACCTGAGCCACAGAAGCAGGAGGTTTTTGTCCCTGCCATTGCCTCCAAATACAGAGGCTCAACCTTTCTATCTGAGCATAGCAGCTAATAGTAGAGCAATCTGTAGGTGATGCTCAGAGAAAAAATAGTGTTCACATGCACCATTAAACAGCCCCAAGTTCCAGCTTGGTGGCACTCAAAGCAGCTTTGGTGTACCTATGAGGAGCAGCATGAGCTTCAAGTCACCATGGAAAGATGCAACCTAAAGGACCTCCCCTCAGGCTTCATGTTCTGTTTTCCAGAAATGGAAACACAGTCCTTCCATATATTCAGAGATAAGAGCCCAAAGTTCATTGTTCCATGTATGAAACCTTCAGGTCATAGCTTCTGTCACCACCATTAGGAGATGTACCAGAGGCTTTATGAGTCACCCACAGCATTGTTTTAGTTACAACATAGTATCACAAATCTATTATTTGATATCATGTTAGATCAAAACAATCAGTAGTAGACCAAATCCTTTCCTTGATTGCATTTCTAGCCAGGATTTTTCCATCCTGAAAGATACCTTCAGAGCAAAGTCAAGAGGACAAAGCAAAAGCCCATCTGCTAAAGGTGATGTATATTTGCTGTAGAGAACTGTATTTTACACGATTCACGTGTCTTTTTGTGCTCATCTACACAGTCTGTGCACCAGGTTTTGTATGCTCATTACCTGCCAGTTCCACTCAACATATGGGCAGCTGAAAGCACGACTCAGATGCATGTCCCACCTTTGTTATGGCAAAATTTTTCCTCCAAAATTCACCACCTTCTGTTTTTCTGCAATCTCAGAGCCACCTCAGCACCCTTCTTTGCTTCAAAGTGATTATCCATTATTTCCATTTCAACTCTAACACATTGGTTGTTCCTACAGTTATAAAAATATGTTGCCTTCATATTACATATCTCAAGCAACACCATCATCCTCTGGTACCGTGCCATCATTTTCATCCACTGAATTATGGCAAGCCTCAGAAAATATAATGCATACAAATTGCTAGCACAGCCACTTCTGTGCTAATGCCTCTTATTAAATTTATCACCACCAGCTAATGATCCTCTGGCACCATTTACATGTTTATTTCTTTTTTTCAACAGGCTTTCAATGAAGCTGTAAAGGTTTCTATTTCCATTACTAGACAAAAGAAAAATCTTTCCCAATGCTCACAAAATTAATGCACTTTACTGCTGGTAACTCCAACTAACACTTCTGTAGAAGTACAATTCCACAGTTTGTTTTCTTTTCAAATAGATTTCCCCCCCCCTCCATCAGATACCAAATATACTAGTAGAGGTGAATATTTTGAGGGGTTAATATCAGCAACAGGTTACCTTCCCCCTTTCTCCCCCCCCAATTCATATTGCAATCAGTTCACCTATTCCAATAAGTTTTCTCTTTATTGAGGTCTCTTCCTCCCCCTGGGTTAATCAAACCTTCCTTTTGCCTCCCCAGATGAGGATATTTGATACTAGGAATAAACAGTGAAATTGGACAAAGTTTTTATCAGCAGCCCTCAAAAAACATTCATTCCATTCCCAACCTGTTCCCTTCCCTGCTAGCAGGGCCTGGCCATGGCCTGGCCTAGCTGCCTCGGATATCTTCAAAGTCAATGGCTTAGTGTCCAGATGGAGATCAGTGATGAGTGACATCTCTGAGGGGCCAGTGCTGGAACCAGTGCTCTTTAGTATCTTCAATGATAAATAGTAGGCTTGAACACACCCCCAGCAGTTTGCAGATGGCACCAAGCTGTGTAGTACAGCTGACACACCCAAGGAATGGGATGACACGCAGAGAGACTTAGGCTGGGCAGAGGGCCCAAGAGAAGCTCAGGAAGTTCAACAAATCCAAGCGCAAAGGTCCATGCCTGAGCTGCTGCAGTCCCCACCATCAATACAGGCTGGTGGACAAAAGGACTCCCTGTGCCTGGACTTCAAGCCCAAGACTCTTTGCAAAAACTTGATGCGCTGCATCAGCTTGGGCATCATGAGACACTACAGACATCTGAACATGATCCACGTACCTGGTGTATTACCAGCTTCAAAGTCAGGTTGGACACAGTGGTATTTGGCCATTCTGTGTTGGCAGTGCATTTTGGGGGTGACTGTACGACTTTCTCATCTCTTCTGAAGGTTAGAGGCTAAGAAAATCCTAACCACGAGCCACTGAAGTGCTCAAAACTCTTAGAATTTAGTGTGTTTCTATTCCCACTTAGGGAAAATGAACCATCACTCTTCAACTTCAGAGCTTTCTCCTCCGCCTTCCACATTATTTGAAAAATAGGATAAGTTTAGTACTTTGTAGACGTAACGAAAACCACTTCAAATCATACTTCATAACACTGTCTAAAACACTACTATTATTCTTAAAATGGAAGCAGGGCAGGCTTTATTCTTGTTTTTAATACAGCACGCAAGACCAAGTTGACCTGGGAGGGAGCAGTAGTGACGTTTCAGGGACAGGTCAGGCACCTTTAACGTCGTACAGATGGATACTGTTTTGTGATATTGTTTTGCTCTCTCCCATACCCATTCACACTCCTGGAGTGAGGCAGAACCTCCCCTAACCACAGCACTGCTGGTTGGAGAGACACTGAATCTGTGTTTCTCCACGTCAATTTGAGGTGCAGAGGTTAAGCAGCCTATTGAAATCAAGTTTCATCAATCATTTTGTTTCCCTGCCCAATATTGAGAATTTAAGTACTTATTTAATTGGTGGGTAAAAAGATTATGAACTGAAATTCCTTGGTGACAGGAGGAATTAAACACTGAGTCCGTTTCTCTCTGAAGAACTACTGTGTAACTATGTATGCCATACTGCATCTTACTCGTGTCTACACTTGATGTTATCCATCTGTCCCTTAGATTACACATTACAGATAACAATAGTAGCAGTAAGCAGCCTTACAGCATGTAGTTCCAAAGCTTACTTAACAGTTTATTGTTTTTAAGTTATCTATATGTATCTGCACTGTGTAATCTGAAAAACAGCAAGCACCTGAAAAACTTGAGATATCCGTCTTTCCATTTGCGCGATTTAAACAGCTTTGCTCCCTGGGTTCTCAGCAAGTGAAGTGCATTTCTATAACATGCAGAGCTTACAAGAATCATACAAAAAAACAAAGCAGACTACTTGCTGTGCAAAGTTTCACTGGTCCTAAAGAAGCCCTACAAGAATCTACAGTTCTGTGAGCAAACCTGCCATCTCACAACAGCCATCTTACCATAGGCTATATTAACAAGGCAGCTAGCCTGCAGTGATAAGGTACCTTAAAGCATGCATGTTTTCATTTATTCCTAACACTTTATTTGTTGATAATACAAATGTCAGTTCAAAGATAAAAGCTAACTGCCGGGACATTCCATAACACATTTAGTCCTAATGGCTGTATTCCATCTCCTTTTGGGTTTGGACCACAGTTAGTAAAGTAAATGCTTTCTAATAAGATGGTTCCAGTCATTAAAACATCATTATAAACGTTAATGCATAACAGCCTATGCTATTAAATCTTCTCTTAAATGTAGAATTCATTTTACTACATACCAATGCAAACAAGCACCACCAACGCTGCTATTTGAGATGGTAATGATTCATTACCATGCTCTTTTCAGAAATTACTCTGCAGCCATTTCTTCTGGGGTTTTCCCACCTTTATACTGTCCAGAGGTGGCAGAAATCATCTTTGCAGAAGCACTAATTAAGTGACTCAAAATAGTCGTCACAACATCCCACGGACACATCACCCCTCCAGCCCTGCCTGCGGGGATCTCCCTCATTGCACTACAGCCTTCTAACCTCCCCCATGTCACCAGCCGAAGACATCCACCAATCACCCCAAAGAGGGCTTGATCTTATCCCTACCCATTTCAGCACATTACCAATGCCATTTCCTGCGAAACACCTAATATTCTGTCTGCCCTTCCACCTCCCTGATGTTATTCACTGCCCACATTGGCAGTCCCCTTGACATTTCTTCATTTCCTCCACTACAGTTAAGACATTTTTCTTATTATTCATCATGAGACAGACATCACAGACAGCTGGTGCATGAAACAGTGCTGAAGGAAGTCTGAAGTTTCAAACAAGGAGCTAGATTATTCATTACATATTAGCAATTTCTTATCTGCTCTGAAGATAGAGCATCAAAGTTTTCAACAAAAAAAAAATAAAGTTTCTTATTAGCCTTTAAGTAAAATTTTTCTCCTGTATTATCACAGCGAGAGGCTGAAAGTGAAGGAATTTAATAAGCACCTCCAAACTGCAGGTCAGATTCCTTGCTGAGCTTTTAATTGGAACAGAGTAGATCCCACAGATGATCAAACTCTATGCTCAGGATGCATGCATTTTGCCACTTCTGATGCATATCACCCCTGATAAAGGCATATTTTCACTAAGTTTCAGATTTATCTGTTTCTCAACAGCCAGAAGGCTTTTCCTGAACACAACCTTACCTCCTCCCTGGTTCATCCTCACTCTCTCCTACTGCTTTATGCAAGCCTACTATATTTTGTACAACTCAAACCAAACATCCAGCCATGAACTAAGTCCCTGTACGGGGAATTTCTACTGTGCGTAGACACTCTCACCTACAGTCATCATCAAATTGCAGCATTATTTATTTGCTTCCTGAAATACAAACTTGAGATCAGTACAAGCTTGAAACCAACAGGACGAGGAGAAATCAGAGATGACATGAGCAAAGTCTTCAGCTTCTTACCCCTTTGTCCCTTGATCCTTAACCAGAAAGAATGGTTTCTCCAGGTCCTACAACTGAGGAAAAAGACCTGGGGAGGTCATTTTCTCCAACATAGTATAGGGATGAGACCGTGTCTGACAGTGGAACCATTTTGCATGCCTAAGCCAGCATTTGGATTCTGTCATCCACTTTTGAATGAATTCAGACGTAGTCAACAAATGCCACTTGTTTGTATGAATGGTGGCATTTTTTCATGAGACACGACAGTCTTCAGGTCAAGGAAAACTCAGCCTGAGCAACTCAACTATGGGAGTTACATGGTAGTCATCATCCATAACAACATTCCCTTAAGAAAGAAAAAAAATCTAAGATTGCAGGAAATAAGCAAATAATTGCTGTTAACACTTCATGAAAAAAAGGGAGTTACACAGGAAAAAAACATAAGTAGCCCTTATTTCAGAATTAGACTCTGCCTCAAGGGCATTTTACATAGGCACCAGGAGAGGGCAGAGACAGAAAAGCTCAGAGAATACACTGGACACATCCTTGATTGTACCTTGGCCTTGCAGCGCCTCAGTTGCAGGTGAAGAACAGCGGGGACGAGGGGAGCCAAGCTACCCAAGCTCTGATCCCACACTGCACAGAAACTAACTCATACTCCAACAGCACATTTTGAGGAGTGAACTTAAAGCATTCTTGATCTGATATATGCCCTTAAGCAAACCATATGGCATCTTCTTCACCAGTGCTCCCTCAAGAACTTCTCTGGCAGAAGTGCCTATAGTACAGGATTGAAAAGAAAATATTGACAAAGTGACTTTTCTGCATAAAATTAAAAGCCAGGCAAAAATAGAACTGCATCTCCCGCAGTTTTTAAGACAAGGTTGAGGTAATGCGCAATCTCCTCCTTTTATCAAGCCCGCACGTTTTCAAAGCACATGCTGCTGTCCTCGTTCTGCTCCGAGCAAAAGACGTGTAATTGCACTGTGTCAGATTGCTGAGGACGGCTCCTTGTATGCTGTGGCAGAGAAGCCTCAAGTCTTCCTTTTGCCTCTGCTCTGAACCATTACTGCACTGCCAGCACGACAGGAGGTTTGGGGATGCCTCTTTCATCCTCTGGCACACCACAACAGTAACCTGTATGTAACAGCCACCTTTCTGTTGTCATCTCTCAAGCAGCATCCATTTCTCACCTCTCTGTCGGGATCATCAGTAGCAGATTTGCTAACACAGTGCTTTCCCCATTTGCTGCCGTGCAAAGGAGGCACCAGATTCAATGCTTGTTGCTGCATTATCTGGACTTTACACACCTGACTTTTCCACCTTATTTGGAACACGTGCAGACATCCATTACTCTGGGATGTGGTTTGCTGAATGAATTCAGCTGCCCGTGGGCTGAGTTCATTTACTTACTGAGTCCTGACAGCACGCAGTGTTTGTTACTTGCTCCGCGTTCACATGGCTGGCAGCCATTTGTGCTGCTACACGCACTAAGGTCCTGTTTTAATCCTCATTTTTAAGGTCTCAATAGGTAACAATGACACAAGCAGGCTCTACTGAGCTGTGCTCCTCTTCTTGGTACTTCGCAACCTTTTCCTATTTATGTAAGGCAGCAACTGCAGAGCTTTACTTTTCGGACCTGGATTAACCATTTATTAATATGGCAGAGTCCAAGTTACTCAGCACAAAGTTCTTTTTATTTTACATGTCAAACTGAGAAGAAATCACATCCCGCATTGCAGAGGTTCTCTCAGAACAGCACCATTGGATAACCATTAAATCACAGCTAATAGAGGCTTTACAGGAAGCTTTTTTGTACATGAATGCAACACTGAAAAGTAATTGACCTCCACTGAGCTAGCAAATTCTACACAGGTAAGAGATGTTTTACCAAGACAGACTTGATAGCTGCCAGAACATCTTTTTGCAAGGGAAAACAACAGAAATCACCTCAATAACATAGAACAGAGACCAGAGCATTGCAGGGATCCTCAGTGTGACAGCAGATGAGGCGGCAGGCTGCCTCTGCAGCGGCTGCACCACCGCAATGAAACTCCACATCACTGTGACAACGTGGGATGTGCGGTCCCTGCAGTCTTGCCCTAGAGATGCCTTTGGAATACCAAGCACCAGCTGGATCTCTTCCATTGCCACCTCCTCCCAAGAGGGAGACACCCTGGGGAACACTCTACAGCTAATAGACAACTTAAACATTTTTGTTGCAATGAAATGATCTTTCTCCCCTACCGTTTTAGCCCAGCTGTGCTCTGCTGGGCCCAATGCTGTAAGGAGAGATATCTGGCCAGTCAATAATCAGGCAAAAGAAGAGACTCTCTCTATCCAACTCAGTTCAATGTCATTCACAGAGATAGCTATAGTAACACTGTGCCTAACAGCTTGAAACAAGAGTCGATGCAAAATGGTCCCTAAGTAGGGACGACTACAGAAAATAGCACTACATGTATTCATCACTATTTATTTCAAGAAAATAGGTTGAAATTGCTGTTTCTGATTTCTATGAATCTGAATTTGTTGGGGGGTAGGGAAAAAAAAAAAAAAAAAAATCAGTCTAACCATTTTCTATTCAAGTTACTTACAGTCAAAAAAATGGCAAAACTAAGAGGAACCCAACACTTCTACAACATAACCCAGAATGCTAGACTGTCCAATACTCAAGTTCTTCTGTTAGAAAGCCACTAGTTACAACATGGTTTTCACTGTGTTTCCTCAAACAACTCCATTTTCCTTGTCTTTCTTAGCTCTTTTCCTCAGGAAAATGAAGCGAGCTGAAGTTTTCCCCACGTGTTCCTTCCCTTATTAGCTCACGTCTTTCATCTGTCAGTGAGATGACTTCGCTTACCGATTCCCTCTGAGCACCCCCACTACCACTGTGTGCTTCACTCACTTCCTAAAGAATCATACTCTGTAATTATTGTGTTATTTTAGTATGTTTACATCTCCACTATGTTTTCTCCTTTATAATGCATCCATCCTCCTTTCCTCAACACCTATCTCTACTCCAGAGAAGACCTAAAAGCAGGAGAAAAAAAAAAAAATACAAAACATGTTTTACAAAGGGACCAGAGTGACTGAAGCTGCCTTAGAGGAAAGGAAATCAATGCCTCTGCAGCCATCAGAAATATCACACTAGTTACAGTCACCCGGTGCAAAGCAATTCGATTTCCCCTGCTGAGCAGCTGCCTTACTGCAGACTTTCATGGATAGTACCTCCATGTGAGGAGCCGCACAAGAATATATTCTTGGCAGCAGAAACAGGGAGCACGTGGTAAGGGAGGGCTATAGACTGCTAAGATTTGTTCAGTTTCAGCAATATAGCACAGTGTTAGCTACATCAAGCCTATACAGTATAATTAGAGGAGTCCAAAAGCTGGAGCCTAGCAAAAAGCTGCTGAAATTCTCCACAAAAATGTTCACTAGAGAAGCATGAGAATAATACCAACCTCCACTAGAAGCAGCAACAATTGCCCTACAGGTGTCAAAAACACAAGCTAGCTCCTCTGTTGTAAGGTTATTCCATCAGTTTGCCTTCTTCCACCTCCTGCAAGGGCTATGCTAATTGCTACATAGAAAACACAATGAAATGCTATCCTTTCTTCCCACCAAGAGCATCTCAATTGACTTGAGCAGCTGTGAAAACCTTTGGTTACCCATGTACCTGCCCTTAAGGTTGGACAATCCTATAGTATCCACTGGAATGAGTTCATGCCAGAAGTACCTAAAATATTGCATTAATTAGTAAATTAAGTAGCCATAGCAAGTCAGAAATCTTAGAGTGACCCTGGCATCTTCAAGTTTTATGCCACTACCTAAGGTCTGATACATCAGTGATAAAGGCACCGTGGCTGCAAGATTCCACTGCAAGCTAAGGCCTTGGGGAAATAACTTCTGAAAATGCAGAAAGAAGCTGGAAAAATGAATTCATTCCTCGTGCAAACATTTTCCTTTAACAGTAAATGATGTTGTTTTGCAGATATCTTTTACAGAGTGGGCAGAAGCCCTACTCGACAATCATCAAGAAAGTGCAAAACAGCAGCAGCTGTCTTTTCTGACACAAGGCAAAAATGCAGCAGAGATGGAATTCATCTTCTGTTAGGACAGTCACAGCCTGCTCCTTGGAAGAAAAAGATGACAAATGGAAAACAGCCGAAAAGCAAAAGGAGAGGAATCGTCGCTTTATGAGGCAAGTCACTTACTTGCTATCCTCTGGAAAGGAGGCTGCAGGCAGAATGCCTGGCTTCCACCTTGCTCTGAAACCTGGACACCTCACACCTAACAAGACCACGCAGGGCATAGTTCTAGCTGCCTTTTTGTCACGAGCTCACAGATGCATTAACAGCGGCTGCCTGAAGGCTTTAACAAGGCATCAAAATAGATAACGAGAAGCGAAAGTAAGATGGAGAAGAACGATGAAGTGGGAAGGAATCTGGGGATAAGAAGATGCCTGTAGGAAGCAAGTTCTTCACTAATCAATGGTTCCACTCCCAGGGATACCTGAAGAGTCACAATGGTAAGACGAAATCCCCGGTGACTGGAAAAAAGGCAATGTCACACCCATTTTTAGGAAGGGAAGGAAAGATGACCCAGAAGAAAAAGGCAGGTGACTGCCAACGAGTTAGAGAAGCAATAGGATTAAGAAGCAGCTTATACACCCACAGGATAACAGGCAGAAACATAAGTGACCTGCAGGTTGCCAGTCTGAATGACAGGAATAATAGTTGCACTGTCACCTTTGCTAGGGGAGGGAGGGTCGGGCAGTCAGCCTCATCTCTTCAATTTAACCCAGCACAAAAGCATCTAAGGAGAAGCAAAGGAAGAGAGAGATAAAACTGTGGAGGACAACAGAGAAGTGCAAATAATCCACCTCTGGAGGTCAGCTGAAGCCAGACATTATCTGCTTCACTATCCTTGCTGTCAGAAACTCTTCCCCAACATCTTTTTCTAGTGGCTCTTTCTGTAGCTCAAACCCATCGCACATCCTCCCTCTCCCAAAAGACAGTTCCCACACTCCTACCCTCTCACTCTGTGGATGGGCTGGCCAGTTCTGCTGGTGAGAAAGTGGGGCAGGGACCTGCACCATTTCATCATGCCTGCAAGGCACAGCAGATGTTCTGCAAGCTGCTTGCAGCTATATCCTACCCAGTGATACAAAAACAACAACCACCACCACCACCGTGTATCTACAGATCTTCACTGATGCTTTCATTCTCCAGTAGTGATTTTGCATCACAGTAGTTTCAGTAGCACAGCCTACTGAGAATCATTCAAATACCTCAGTGCCATCTCAAACTCTTAACAGGAGTAACCATCTCTGAGTAGGCTGTCCATACACCTGCACTGAAATGGACTAATATAATGACCATCACTGATCGAGATTTTATACCCAAGTCTTTACAGGCCTGCACAAAAAGTTTACAGTTGAACTCTGGTGCCATGCTACCACATTTTATTTCGGGTTCCTTTTTCAACTTCTATCATCTCCCTCAGCATAATCCTGTACAGAAATCTTGATGAGAACGTTTAAGATAAGACAAGGTTTTCAACTCACAGATGTGCTCCCACTTATTTAGCTGGGAAGATCAGTGTCAAACAAGCCTTCCCTATGAAGGATTTGAATTAAAAACAAAAACCACTGACAGTGGCATGGCCATCAGAGGAAGCCAAAGAGCATTTGGAAGTACTCTGCCTCTCACATCTTGCTCTGAATACTGAATAATTGGGCAGCACCTTTCAGTACTTAACAGAGCTAGCTATCTCTTTAGAAGGAAAGCAATGTTCCCAGCTACCTTGGTATCAACTCCCTGAGAGCAGCACCGTGGCTATGAGTTCCTGGTGACAGAAGTCAGGAAAGCCCCCAGGAGGCCAAAGGAGAGCAGGTAAGGTGACTATAGCAGATAGATAGATAACTTGAGGATAAGCTCATTTCTATTCAGATTGGACAAGCAATAGGAAGAGAGCTTTGCTTGTGGAGATGAAGAGAGATGCGTGGAGTGCCTGGATTTGGGTGCTGCCAGGTACAACCACACTCCACCGATCAAAACCGTTCAATTAGAGACTAGTCAGCTACATCCAGCTAAGGCATTTTATACCAAAAACCATGATACTCACACCTAGGCCAGCACATCCATCACAACAAGCAATGATTTACCTCGCATAGATTTGTCAGCATCCAATCCTAGTTCTAGTCACAAATCTGTGCTCAAATGAATCATCAAAGCAACACAAGAGCTAAGTGCGAGCCAGCACTACCGGGTTTTATTCCCAGCCCTGCCGCTGCCTCCCTGCATAACTTCCAGCAGTCAATAAATCTAACTGTGCTTTAATTTAATGATCTATAAAGTGGATATATTGCTCAGTTAGCTTCACTGTCACCCAGTGAAGTCAGTTCATATTCAAAAAAATATTTCAAGTATATCCTATTACCTGTCAATCTTGATGTGGCCGCATTTGAGTACTCAAGCTGGAATTCTACCTATGATATTTCCCAGAACAACAAACGCTGTCCTGCCTGACCACAACTAAACCTGATTTAGATTAAAAAGACCTAAATGAGGCCAAAAGAATTAAGAGGATTGCCACAAGCACCCAGACAACTACATGGATATGGAGCACCATCTAGTGTCACACAGAACACCTCTGTTTCTCATTCCTGTGCCAGAGCAACACAGCCTTTTCCTTTTATGTCCTGTGAGCACCTATGAGATCAGAACCCGATCATTTTGTGCATCCTCTTCACAAATGTTTTCTTTGACCCTACCTTTGTGAACGAGAATATTTTGGAGTGCAAAGTTGCTAGGTTACTTGCTCTGTTTGGCAAAGAGAAAACGGCACTGAGAAGTTTTTGGTTGTTTCAGGGCTTTCTTAGCAACACACTGGGGTAGCACTTGAGATGGGAGCTGCCAATACCTCCACAGAAGCTGTCAAAGGCCCTGTGGAAGAACCAGGACTTCATCTCCTCTTGGGGGTGGCAGCTCCATCCACAAGATGATGGCAGAAGCAGTTGGGAACTGCCCAAGGAATATGTACATTCTCAGCCCCTGTGGTCTGAAAAATCAAGCCCAACTCTTTTTAACACGCTTTTATCAAACACCCATCCCTGAAGCTTTGTGCAGTGGCTTCTGTTTATGCAACAGAACGAACGGGCTGAACTAGGAGTCCCGATGTAGAAATACTGACCAGTCCCTGAAAACATCAGCCAGGCTAACAGCAAAATGCCAGTTTACTTTGCTGATTTACTTCATGGCTCAGCAGTCCAGGAGCACTCCTGAAGCACAGCCTGGCAGCTCAGCCCCCTCATTCCTGATTAGATCCCCCCCCCCACTTCAGCTCTGCTAACACCTCTGCTGAGCTAACCAATAAACACCTTGAGGAAAGCAAGCTGAAACAGACAACACCTGTGCCTGGAGATAAAGACAAATGTATACTATTCAGCCAAAGTACAATGCTAATAAGTTCAGCACAATTAATTTTACAAGGATTTTCAATTGACTTTTTGCTTTGCTTTAATATTAAGCTCTCTTTCATACAGGGCATTAAGAATAAAATTAGCCTTCAGCAGCCATCTCTGCTTCCAGGGAGATCATACTTGCTCTCCATTATTTTAACAGGCTCTCATAAAAGCTAACAAAATGAGACCAGACAGTACCCGAGGTCTGCTGACATGACACGACCCTCCTGCACACCCTTCTTACACCAAGACAGATGCACAGAGTCCATTTGACACAAGCCACATCTTTTCTAAACCAGTTTCTCTTGATTTGTCACATCTGCAATGTCAAAACGTCCGTCCCCGTCATTATTACCTCCTTACAGATTAATTGTTCTGCCACTCATCAGTTCCTCAGTATGCTTCTCATTACGCACTGCTCTCCCCTGGATGCAGCATGGAACAGGGAAACCCTGACACTTCTCATCTGAGACTCCTTCCACAACCACTACAGATGGGAAAGGCGAATGAAGGACTCTCTGCTGTCCCCTGCCTTGCAAAAAACTGTAATATATTAAATAATATCCATTTAAGTCATCACTGAAGGAAATCCAGTGGGCTAAGCTGTGTAATAGTGCTTCAGCCTCAGATTTACCTTTCAGCACTCCACCAAGAGAAACAGTTCTAAAACCAGGACTGCCCTAAAAGCAGGATTTATGAGTTCAGATATCACTGCAGGAAAGCATCCTACAAATGAACGCTCTGTCTTAACACCACAGCATCAATACACAGTTTTCTGTGTCGGCTAAAACAAAGAAATAAAGTAGTTAACGGTTCTTATTCCCACCTCCATGATGCATTTGGTTCCTGAATTTCTTCCCTAATTGACTAGGTCCCTTCCAACTCTAAGAATTCTATGATTCTACATTTGGCATTTATACACCCTCAGTTTTGCTTGAAGAGGCATTGAGGGGCATTGTCATCGCCATGCTCTGCATAGTAGGAGAAACAGTTGTATTAATTTCAGGCAGATAAGCACAAATTACCGTTGCAAGAGCTTTCTAACTAACCTGTGTACGACGCAGGCAAGGTGTGACAAGGACAAAGCATATATGGCACATACATCAGTGGCTTCTAAGCAGCGTGAAGCCAATGCCAACTTGCAGTTTGGAAATGGCTCTTCGAGGATGCATTTCAACCATACAGAGCTGAGTTCTCTATTAGCTGCCTGCACCAAATCTCTGCCCAGGAACAGAGGGGAACACAGCATGTGGTCTAAAGCAGGTCCTAACCCTCCAAAAGCACATGGTTGCAGAGGACTCTCATTTCCTGCAACCAAAAGCAGCAGCAAATCAACACCAACCACACAAAGCAGCCAACACCACAAGGATGTCAGAAGACAAAGCAGTGCACCCAGGACAGCCAAATAGTTGACTAGTTGCTGCCTTTAAATATTTCATTAAATACTCGACTGTAATTTTTCTCCTTTCAGCTAGAAGCCCTGTATACTACAGAAGACAGATTCCCTGATATTATTCTTTCCATTAACTAACACGTGATAGTCTGCAGGACTAATGCTACTGGCACAAGAGATACACTGAGGTACAGACAGACTGCATACCAAGATGAAATACACTGCAGAAGCAGGAGGTACTGTGTGCATCCAAGTTCTTAAGGAACCATGTGAGGCTGCCTGCAAGGTAACATCTTGTCATCATTTTCCCCCCCAGTAAGATTCTTTTTCCTTTTAAGACCAAAAGCAGACATCTCACATCCGTTACCACCAGCTCCAAGTGACAAATGACACTACAGGTAAGACCCATGCTGCAACACTCCCAGGACACCAAAAACTCAAACCCAACAGGCCCCCAAAGGGTACAAACCTTAAGTACAACAATGCATACATCTGATGCAATGTTGTTCAGAAAGCATTTGTACTGCTTTTGATAGACTCAAGTTTATAATAAACATCAGAGGAAAGACCAATTTCACTTCTCTCTAAAGGGCCACCCTATAATTTTGCATTCAGTCTCTCTCTGCATTTTATGTGCAGACAGGATCCCACATTATAATCAAAAGCAGCAGTGGATGTGTAATGGATCAGATTTAGAGTCTGTTAACTAAGTTATCTGTTAACAGATGACTATTTTGAACCTGTCATGCTTGTAGGCTAGTTAACTGAAATAAAACAGGAAATTCTGACAAACACATTCCAGACTGCCACAGTTCAATTATTACCCTTCATCTTACATTTATTGCCCAGTGACTCTCAAGCTACCGGGTGAATCCTTGGTATAGACATGCCTTGAGGTCACCACTGGTGAGCAATGCTACAATCCCAAATTATACTTAGAAATCTCAATGCTGTTTCACAACATCCTAAGCTTAATACAAGCCAGTTAGCGATTTCATTTTCTTTAGACCACAAAACCTTCTAGGGAACCCCTTCAAGTCTTGCAGGCACGATTTATTATCATTTTATCGATTAAAGCGAAACATTAGGTCTTTGGGGAAAAAAAGAAACAACCTTCCTGTTAGCAGTCTTGCAACCATTAGGCGTGTGGGTAGATGTTGAGTAGACTGCACAAGGACATGCCCTCCTATCCCAGCTACAGCAGTGCTGCTGCTAATCCCTACTCTTTCAAGGGCTTCTCCCCACCAAAAGCCATTTTGTTTTAAGATCGTGGCATATTTAAGTGGATAGCACACGAATCCCTAAGAAATAACACTTAGCACACATTCAGCACTGTTTGTGGCATTGTTTGCCAAGTGCCAGTTCAGAGGATTTTCTATAATTCTCCCCAGCCTGTAGAGCAATACCCACTATTTCCATGCTTGCAAGTAATGGCTTTAAAGCCACATCTCCACCCCTAAAATGAAAACCAGCTGGATTCAGACCCTGAAGCTATAACCTTGCTGTGAAGTTCAAGAAACAAATCTCAAAATAGAATCATAGAATGGCCTGAGTTGAAAAGGACCACAGTGCTCACCCAGTTCCAACCCCCTGCTATGTGCAGGTCACCAACCAGCAGCCCAGGCTGCCCAGAGCCACATCCAGCCTGGCCTTGAATGCCTGCAGGGATGGGGCATCCACAGCCTCCTTGGGCAACCTGTACCAGTGCCTCACCACCCTCTGGGTGAAAGTAATTCCATCACTTTTGGTTACAGCTCTCCTACACAGATTGCTGCCCACATTTCCACACTGATTTAAAAAAAAAAAAAAAAAGGTAGAAAGACAACAAGGAACAAAAAAGCAAGCCCACACAAAGGCATAGCACATGGATTTTCCTTAATACACCACCACATAGACTGACTCCGAATCAGCAGGTGAAGCCCACAGGGGGCACAGGACTGCATTTCGCTGCTAATCAACAGCAGGTGCCATGGCAAATCCCACACAGCCTTTTCACATCTCTCAGTCAGCTCATGAAAAGGTGGAAATTAAGAATTCAACCCAATAATTATTAGCTAGAGTAGAAAAAGCTGGTCTTCTCCTGCTCCTATAGCTCCCCATGCTCGTCTTCCTTCTTCACCCCCAGGCAGGAAAATGTTTCCTTCCACTGTCACCTCCTATACCATGGGCTTCACTGGGGGGTTTCTGCCCTGACCACCTCAGCTGCTGCACCGCTCATTTTCCCACTGCTCCTCGCTTCCCAGCCAGTCCCCAGCACAACCTCCTCAGCTTGAAAACAGCAGGCAACTCTACCACCTAAGCACCTCCTCCCCTCTCCCTTTCTACCTGGTGTATTTTTCCTTCTGTGTTTTCCTCTTCTCACATTTCCCCCACTGACCTTTCTTACCCTTCTCTTAGTTAAGAAGACACTCGCATTTCAAGGCACAAAAATCTGCCTAGTGAACATGAGTAGAGTCAAGAGGCAAAATTAATAGCTTTATTCTGGAAATAACACTGCTACAAAAAACTCCCAGAGCACTCAGCCCCTCAGGCTACATTTCCTAGTAATTTTTCCTACAGTAGCTGTCAAAAAGGCTGCTCTGTGCTTTACAGGCAGTCTGTTCTGTTGTACACAGAGACCCCAACAGTAAAATGGCTTTTAAGTCTCAAGATCCCACAGCAGGAAAGGGCTGGTAACAAACAGCAGATGACAGCTAACCGAGCAGCTTGGGTTTCAGCACAAGGACCTGTGCTTGTTTTTTCTTGGGCTGATTTTGACTCCTCCAAGCTCAAGGCAAAGCAATACCACTTGGGCCTTGGAGCAGCATCATCTGATGAGATATCTAGTTATCTTTTGTCTACAGCGCAGACAGGTTTGGTTGTACCCACCCAGCACTGTGGAGATTCCTATCTTTTTCACTCTCATCTAACAAAAGTAGCAGATCTGAAACTATAAAAAACCAGCATACTTTATGACTGAGCCTTTCCTCACCTGCCTTCACTCACAGGTGCTGCAGCACAGCTAAATTAAAGAACTAGGGATAGCCATTCATCAGCTGCTTCATTAGCACAGCCCCACAACCCTCCTGGATAATACTTGTTTGGCTCTTACTGCTGGACTGACTCCAAAACACTCCTTTGCTAGACACTGTGCCACTAATGAACCTCTTCCAAATTTCTCTTGCCTCTGTTCTTCACCCTCCCTCTGCACAGCAAGTTGCTTTGCAAAATAATTCTTTACATGCAGAAAGTTGCTGCCAGCTTATTAAAGAAGAGAAAAAAACGCTGAAGAGCATCACCTTCATCATAGCCCCCACACCTTTCCCATGCAATTTAAATGTCATTTATTTCTATGACAAATGTGCCTGCAGTCCCTGGCTGAGGCCAGGGATGAACACTTTCCTTTAGGCAAGCTGGCCCCAATACAAAGGAACACTAAATACACAAGGCAGAGGATGAGAGAAGAGAGAGGTGGGAAGTCAGCAGCAAAGCCAGGGAGAAAACCTGCCACCATCTATGCATCAATGACTTCTTTGCAGACTCACTCTAAATCAAAAAAATTCTCATAGCAAAGCTCATTCCTTCTCCCCTTGAGGAGAGCTGCCTCTCTTCTGTATAGCTACTTCCATGTCATTAGCTGGCAGGAGGTCTTCAATCTTTTTGTCCTCATAGCAGCCAAAGTAGTGTTAACAGCAGGCTGATGTCGTTGCTGAATGCAGGGAGCACACCCAGATTGGTTCTGATGTGGCTATGGGAAAGTCCACCAGAAACTGTACAACAAAGCAGGAGGAGGAATGGGGTACAGGCAAGGGAGCTGTGCTCAGAAATAGCAGGCAGGCCCTAGGACTACTCCTGGAAGCCATTGCCACAGTACCAAAGCAAGCTCAGTCAGGTTTGATTTCACCACTCTAGGCAACTTTTAATTTACTGGGGGAGGAGGAAGTCATACACAAAATGGGAGTCATTCTTCCATGTTGCTGCACCAACACAAGGGTTTTTCGAAGTGCTTATGCCTATTCCATTCCTGCCTCATCACTACAACACGTCTCATTCCCCCAGTACGAGAAGAAAACCATCAGTTAGCGATAGCAAATGCACCAAAGGGGCAGTAAGGCTACAGCATCAACAAGGCCTCAGTGGCACTGACCACGGCTGCACAGATCACTGTGTATCTCTGGTGGCCAGACCTGCTGCTCGCATTATCCAGCCCTACCAGCGCAGGTTTGAAAACATTCCTACCTTTATAGTTATTTCTCTGAAAAACCAAAATTGAGCCAATCGCAATCCATAAGGGATTTACAATATTTTATCCTTTAAGATACATAATCCTATTTCTGAAGAGAAAATCCAACTACTCACCATCCAGGGAACAATTTAGAACTATCTGCAGGATCTAGATCTTTGCTTCCTGTTTCAGAGGTTCAGCTAGCTGGCTGCTTCCCCTCACATCTACAAAATAATAAGTGTAGAAACATAGGGATGAGAAAATAAAATAACAAATAAATAAGCAAGTAAATCTACTGAGCTACGTTTTGGAATCTAGTTTTGTTAACATCAAGCAACCAGCCACCCATGCTATCAACCCATACAGCAAACAGCATCTTATACCAAAACAAAGTTCTGCACAACGCAGCTACAAAGCTACTTGTACCAGTTAACTCAAATATCACATCTGCAACGCTGGTCTTATTCTAATAGTAAGACAGTTCTCAGAATGGGAAAGGACAGTAACTGACTGCTCCTACGGTAGGTATTCCTCCTCAGCAAGCAGCCCAAGCACAGCTCTCCCTTCAGTGGCCGGCCCTCATATGAGCCCTGGGGGGCCCTACTGTGAGTCATAGCATAGAATCATTGAGTCATAGAGTCCAGCCCTTCTGGTCACCTGGGGAGCACAGGTGCGAGCAATCTGCCTGAGCTCCCTGGGCAGGCCTCACCCCTTCACCAGGTGCTCAATCACCAGTTCCAGGCCTCAGCTGACAGTTCCCCTCCAGATAGCAGCTCCTGCAATACAACCAGCTGAGCACACTTTCTAAATATTATTTGATTCATAACCCATTCATAAGCAAATTTAAAACAATAATAATTGAAATTTACCCACCACTGTGCATCACGTTCACGTGAACTAATTTTTCTCTTACAAAGTTTTCTAAGGTTGCCTTAAGCCACTTCATAAATGGGAAGTACCCACCCCTGAATTAATCACTCTTTAGGCTCAGACTGCAACCAACTGTACTTCATTGTGCTGAGACACCACAAGCATCCTAATGATTTTTCACACTTCTTTGCAGAACACAAAGGATGCCAACCAAGAATAAACACAGAAATTAACTTACCCAAAAGAGCAAAGCAAGCCTGGTACGCAGGAACACCATTTTAAGCATCCCAGAAATTAATCAAAAGGTGAAGAAAATAAGCAGCAGAGGAAATACTTACATTTTTATCTTCCTCCTGAAAGCTGAGCAGCATAAACTATTTGATACAGATGGAATTACCACATCACTTTTCCCCTGAGAAACAACTACAACCTCCAGGAACTCTTCAATAAAGAAGGTTTGGTTTGATAAGTTTTAATGTTAATGTATCAGGTATTCATTAGGGAAGCAAGCAGCAGCAGTATTACTTGGCTTCTGTCCTAACATCAGCTGCAGCACTTTTTATATGGTGCGAGCTAGAGAGCAGCCCAGGAACACCATGAAGATATCTCCTGCTTACAGTATTCCCTAAGACAGAAGGACAAGTCCTTCAGCCAGTTATGCTACTTCCTTTCAATGTGTGCTCTCCTGAGTTAAGATGCTTCATTACAGCATCCGTCTGGCAGAGGATCTGGTTTAAGTTTAATAAAGGCATGCAGCTGGCCCAGAGCTTTCAGACAAGGAGTATCTCTTTAGAAAGGGGTTCTTTGAAAGTGTCAGTAGGACTTTTGAAGCTTTCACATCTGAGTTTCAGTACGCAGCTCCAACAAGAGTCACGTCTGCCAGACTATAAACCTAAACTCAACTTCATTTTTATAGATTAATGAACGAGAACAACCATACGTGATGTACTGAAACGACAAACCACATCCTTTGTGCGAGTCAGTGACCCAACACGGCCATTCACCAAGGACACCAACAAAAGAGAAAATGCAGTTTTGAAGGGCAACGTATTTGAGCATGTTAAACCTGTGAAACATGCAGCAAGGAGAGCGCATTGGTGCACCTAAAGCCTGCAGGAAATAAAGCCTTTACGGCTGGACACAGAAACTAGCAAAGCACTACTGACATCTAGTGCTCCCCTGCTGTTTGTTAGCATTGAACTGATCTCTGCAAATGCAGCTCCTTCAATTTCAGCCCCCGAGGGTCAAAGCTAGATCTGAGATAATGCTAGAAGGAGGTTTTAAGACGTTTCAGAACCAAAGGCCAGGCTTTCCCAGGTGTCACACCCTGTTTAAGAGTTACAGCACTCACTTTGAGAGCACTTTTGCATCTCTAGCATGCTTGCTAGCCTCAATATCGTCCTGCTACTGATTTCTATCTCATGCAGTAACAGCCAGTAGCTTACAAGCACACATTACTGCTCTTTATCCTGACACCGAGGTAGGCATTCCCCAAAACAACTAGGACAAAACCTAGAAAACCTGATCACTTCAGAAAGAATTTAGATCACGTCTGGCTCCTCCACACCAGAAAGTTCTGTTCCATTGAGATTTTGGGCAGTGATCATTCCTACAGGTGTACTGCTTGGCCCACAGTGACTCATGGGAGACATTACTATTCCTCCTTCAGGATTTACATTGCTTCACATCATAGAAGTGAAATCAGAATGCTGTCTGGGAGCTGCTTTTCCATGTTATAAATAAAAATTACCACATATGCCACAACGGTGCACATGTCAGAGCGGCACTGGCTCAATTGGATGTGACTGAAAGCAAAAGAAGACACATCTTCCCAAGGACAGAGCAGCCCATGGGGAAGAAGGAGGAGGTATCAGGACTGCAGGCACACCGCAGCCACTCACTGGGGGAAGGGAGGGGAGGGGAAGGCTGAGATTCAGCTGAGAGGCCTGAAACTGCATTATTATTTTGCTTTTACATCCTTATGGATTTCCTTCAGATACCAACTGCCATCCTTCTGACATCTCAGGAGCTTCAGGCCTGTATGTACAGATGTGAGCTGGGGACAGTGAGCCCAGGAAACCTTGCAGGCACCTGCTGGGCAGTGGGAGCCAGCAAAGTCCTTGTACCAAAAAATCAAGGCATGTAATCGGGAAGGATGGAATGGCTTCATTGGGCAGGATGGTTTGGTAGCACAGATCCAAGAACACCAGTAGCTGTCAAGGGGCTCTCCTTTACCCCTTTGCATGGGGTGGGATAACCTCTTCCTATGCATTCTCACCAGCAATTGGTTCCTCAGCTGCCCTGTGCACTTCAGTACCGCCCCTGATTTCCAGTGCTCCATTTCTATGCTGTCTGAGTGAAGCTCTCCCACCAACGATTACAATATTAAATAAATAAGGAGATTTTGATGAAAACAGCCGTTTCCTTCATTTTCAGTACACCAACAGGTTAATGTGATGCTCTCAGGTGCTCTGGCGAGTTTTGTGATTGAATTCCCACTACACAGCTGTGCCTGCTGCAGACAACAGTCTCTGCTGCCATCCTCAGGGGAAAGAGAAATCACTGGTGCTGCCCTCCTGCTCAGAATCCTTTCTTTCTTGACCCTGGCGATGCAACTGGTTATCGACTCGTCTCTAAGCTGCTTTGGAGGGCCAGTTTATGGAAGAAACTGATTAAGGAATTTCATCTGGAGGGCTGAGAGGATGAAGGCTCAGTCAGAAACAAAATCTGGGATCTGTGCACCATCCCATCTGCCAAACATGTCCAGAGGCTGCAGCATCCCCCTCCCTCACCACCACCCCCTCATTGCCTCTCAACTTGTGAGGATGCACGGAGGATTTGGAGGCTTTGTTCTCATCTGTATCTCACTCAAAGGCCACAGGGTTCCCTCATGGAGGAGCTGCCATGTCCTATATTCGTTATTCTGGCTTCCAGAATCTCTCTTTCGAGCTACCTCAATTTGCAAGGGAGCGTAGCCGTCCCAGATCTTAATTTTAAAATCCAGATTTTAAAATCCAAATGTATTTGGGAAACGTGGACTGATGACTGATGTCCAAAACGTTGTCCTTGTTTAACCAGATCTCTGCTGTAACCCAAGGGCAGCACACAGGACTGACAACTCCATCACTCCCTGCCCCAGTAACCAGAGCACCGGTCTGGGACTGTCTCACAGGGCAGCTGAAGGAATCACACGGCTGAAACAAAACACCGACTATGAAAAAATGCCTTAGAATTATTTTCAATTGAAATAATCTAAGGCCAGAGGCAAAAAGACCCGTGGGAAGCAACCAAAGGCACCTACTAAAACCTGTGTGGGCTGCCAGGATTGGATCAGACCCCCAAATCCAGCTATCTGTGTTTTGATTAGCTTTAAGAATAACTGGTTTAACGAGAAGGATGCACACGGGTCACGATTTTGGTTTCAGCTGTTTAACAACACAAGCACAAAGAGAAGCACTTGTGCAAAGGGCCCAGCTCATGGTCTCTCGGTAATGCAGCCCGTTTTTCTAATTTGCTGTGATAATCACAAGCTCATAAAAATACATCTGTTGACCCAGACTTATCATTACTGCCGCTTTGGTGCCCGCGTTGCTCTTCTTCCATTTTATTGCTTTCATTTTCCTCCTACAGACCACAGGATCAGTTGAGCTGATGAAAACTTTTACCTTTCTCCATCAAATTTAAAAATACGGGTCTAATACACAAGTCAAGTCAATACCAGATTTAAGAGAAGAAAGCAGGAAGGCTGAGGCCACACTCATTTCACAGTAACATTATTATTCTTTCTGAAGCTTGCACTACTAACACTCATTACTTAAGCTTGTGCCTAGTGCTGGGAAAGGTCTCTGGTAGTCAATCCTACATCCCAGAGCACCTCATAGTGCTTTACAGATAAAAAATATTGTATTTTTCTTCCCAATGGGTCCATTCGAGCAGCGATATGGAGAAGTCACTTTGTCTTACACGAACACTTTGATCTACCTGCAGAAACACAAGAGCAGAGAGGTGAACTGAACAGGATCCTGGGAGATGCAGCATCCCTAGCTGACACCACAGCTTTAAATGGGGTGAGACCTAAAGAGAGGATATGTGACTGCTTGAGGGTCCATCCAGCTCTGCTTTCTGCCAGTATCTTGAAAACAGAACATTCAAGCAAAAGGAGGCCCAATGCTCTTATGTACTTACACAGTAGCTCAATGCTGTTTTCTACTTGGATCTTTATTTGTTCGATATGAATTACTAAGAGCTTTGGGTTGCTACTGAACGTGACGTGCTCCTGGAATTACCTCTCGTGGCCACCAAGTTACATGAACCGGTACTGGAGGAGCTGGAGGCCATAGGAATGGCTTTTTGTCCATGAAGAGAATGCCAAAACATCCCAAGGCAGACAATGCAGAGCCCCACTATTTGAGAATGAAAGGTTTGTGTTGACCAAAGTCCAAGAGGTCAGTATTTTCATGGTAGCACTTCCTGGCTTGTTTCTGGTTTTTCTTTCATAAAGTGATTTTGCAAAATGGGCACTGTGGTGCATTATATATTTGCTAGCTTCCCATTTGCTTGCCCAATGTATGTGCAGTTCATTTGCTAACAAAATCAAGTCTTTATTGTTAGCCACGTTGCAAAGCTTACATAGCTGTAGGAAAATGGGCTGCACTCCATTTCTCCCTAAGCTTCATCAGTCCAAGCACGAGCTGGATGCAGCTCCCACGTCGCAGGCTGCCAGATGCTCTTCAGGTACACTGCACAGCATAGAGGTAGCATTCACTCTGCCGAGGGTCAAACTAAAAGTAGCAACAACTACAGGAAAATACATCCTGACAGCAGGTATTTGGCAGTTCTGTTCTGGATGACACTTACCCTAAAATCTTGTGCAGAGATAGAAGACTGGCCACAGGAGATCCAACGTCTGATGTTAAGCCTTTTTAGTGGCTTTCTAGCAACCCTGCTCCCCTTCCTCAGCACCAAAAGAGTCCGCAATCAACAGTGTATGCCATCCCTCCGTGGCTCTGTGTGTGTTTTCCAGCATGGCTTCTTACAGCACTGCAGGAGAGTTGCATACTGATGCCTCTTCATAGCCCCTTGATAGGAGGAACTGTGATGTCCTTTCAGAGACAATAAAGGGTTATAATTTCAGCAGAAATCAGCTATGTGCCCACGGCTTTATTTTCCTGTCTCTTCCCCCCACCGGTATCCTGCGCAAACAATTTAATTAATTTACACAGAGGGATGGTGTGAAGTCAGACCACTGTGTTCTATATTCCAGAATAACTAGCAGGCATTGTCTGCAAGTATCCCTTGGCTGGAAAATACTATTAATTGGCACCAACTGTTCAAATATAATTACAGCCACAACACCCATCAGTTGACTCATTTTTTTTCCACATCTGCAAAGCAATAACTGACACTGTGTCCTGACACAGGCAGCAAATTCCTTCCTGTGAATTCTGCTATCAGACAGAAGGCAAACAGCACTACTGCCCCATCCCCTACGGGTAACGTGGAAAGATCCACCCACAGACCGTTTCATTTTCACACTCTTGACCCTGTGATGTGCAGCAAGGATCTGCCTGCTCTGAATCCCTGACTCATTTCCATCTCACACTCGGCTCAGGCTAAGCCCTCTGAGGACAACCCACATGCTGTCGCTCTACAATACAAAGCCCAAAGATGAGGTGTAGCTTTTTGCCATTGCCATCCCTGTGTTTCTGATTACTTGCCCTCTTCTCCAAGGACAAGAAGAAAATCAAGGCAGCCTAAAGCCCCGTAACGTGGGAGTTGTTGACTGCTTTCAATCAAACATACAAGGTAAACTCCAGGTTTGATTCATCTGGAGTAAAACAGCCACTTCCTACTCACTCAGCACGGCCTGAACTGCCCCAACTTTCTGAACACGTCTGCTTTTCTTGCTCATTTAGAGAGTCACCTCATGTTAAGAGACGACCCTGAGGTACCAAGGCAGAGAATCCCAACAACCAGTGGCAATGGGTGCCACAACATGGCGCTAACCCAACCCATTACATCAATGCACACACACAGCACATAGAGAAGTGGACCAAGAAAAGGGAATCAGCCTCTGTGGGTACAGCCAAGAAAACACTTGCTCAACAGCCTCCCTGTATTGAAAAGAAACCAATTCTACTTGCAAGTCACTTGCAGAAAATTTTAATATTTTGCCAAATATACAGCTATTAGAATTACCCTAAGTATCAATTAGAATTAAATTACAAAAGTTGGTAGATAGCATAGTACAATATTCTATAAAATAAAGACATGTCATATTAACAATACCCCCTGCAGTCCAATAATGGCAAAGATAGCAAATGAAATTACAGTCCAACACAAAAATCAGAGGAGTCGGAGTGACGGCATTAGACTCTTCAACCAAAGAAACTGAGACCAGACTTGATACATTCATCCATCAAGCATAATAAATGCAGAACTTCAGATTATTTTTAAAAAACAATTAACAAGACAGCATCAGGTGCAATTTCACATGCTTTCGTTTATCTTCCAGTACAGTTCCCAGAGCATTAAAGTGCCTTTGTGCACTCTGGTTTCATCGTAGTCAGGTGCAATACACATCTTCAGATGTCAGTTCCTAAGTCACTCTAGTTATTTTATTTAGGAAAAAAAAACCTTTTTTTGTTTTTTTTGTTTTTTTTTTTGGAACCAATGAGCACAATTCAAACGAAGGGGTTTTATTTCCTTGTGGTACCTCTGATCTCGGTGACTGCTTTCTGTTGAACGTCGCACAACACCCAGAAATTCCAAACACAAGGGGCCCATCGCCATCAAACAAGACCACGGTGAAAGATGTTTCTTAAAGTCTGTTCCTGCCTTAGCTTTGTTTCGTTTTTCCCCTTTCAAACACTGCTGAAATAATCACGTTTGCCCTCCTGTAGACAACCTGCTCTGCAGCTTTCACTTGCAGATGGCCTCAAACACACTGAAGGCAGCACGCTCCCCCCCGGGTTACCTTCTCAAACCAAACCCCAGCACTGACTGCAGTAAGAAAACGCCGTGCCCAGTCTGGCTGCCACTCACTTTGCCCCCAGAATATTCACACACGCAAGCAAATTTCACAAAACCTACAACCCACTCTCCAATCCAAGCACCCTGTGCTAAAATGCCCCTCCTACTTCTCCACGCTAACAAGGACAAAAGGGAAGCTGCATCTCTCGCGTTATCTGAGGCATTTCGATGGTGTTTTTCGAACTCTGCACTTCTAAGAGCAGCTACAGGGCGTGAGTAGTTTTGTTTTATATCACAAAGATGCTACAGGAGGTCACCCATGGTCCCAGGGCTCAAGAAGGCACTCCAGAGGAAAGCTTAATGGAAAAAAACCATGGGGGAGAGAACAAACAACTGAACTTGGAACAGCAGGCACCAGTCTCTAGCCTACCGCTGTCTTCTACTTGACAATACTTCACAGCGTGAAGCAAAAAACCAGTGGCAAAGGTTTCTAAGTTCAGGCTGCAAATGCCACTGGTGACGTGGCAGAGCAGGTCATGCCTTCCCTTTGCTGCTGCTACATTGAGGAGTCCCACTCTTGGCCCTGCACGGCCCACACTCATCGCTGGGAGCTCTCTGCAGGTGGGGAATGGTTCTCTCAGGGCTCCAGAGGAATGACACACTGAAATTCCTTTGAAGAACAAACCCACGTGCACTCTGTGAATGAAGGCAATTAGCTGTTTCCTAACCTACTGACTGAGACTTGAAAAATCCTCCACAAAACTGAGTTACAGAAAAGAACAGCCTGACTACGCATGACAGCAGAGAAATAGAAAACAGTACAAGTTCCAAGTGAACCACAGATACATGTAAAGTCTCCATTTCTGTTCTTACAATGATCCGGTTAAAATATTTCCAGCGTTTCATAATGCTATAATACTTTTCCAATGTCATTTATGCAGCAAATTCCACCCATATCCAAAAATACCATATATGTAAATGCTTTTTTTTTTTAATATAAAAATGTATACAATTCAAACTCTCCTTAGGTAAGCCTATGCACAGTTCTCATCATCACCTCGGTAGAAAGTCTTCAGAATGAGTCTATCCTTGGAGAACACATGGATGAGAACACTTAGACGAATCTTCCCTTTTGACAGTTGATTCTACTCCATCAATCTCTTATTGCTTAAGATGAAAACAGATGGGTTTCCTCAGCGACAGCAGCACTCGAATGGCACAGCAGCCCGGGGAAGGGACCTGCTTTCAGTTCTGTTGGACAGAAATACCCAAGAGCCTGTGGACACGACCACAGATCTGTCGCCAGCCCTGTCCGTGTCGCACGGACAACAAACAAGAGGTGTCACTGGCAGGGAGAGAGCTCGGTGGCAATGCCTACGTTTAGTGCTGAGGTTGCACTCTCCTATTACTTCTGCGAATACAGCTGCAACTGTAACTGAAAACAACCCGATCTGAGCAGATACAAGACACCACATAGACCAAATCCAAAGTGTGCAAGAACAACGTGAATAGAAACGCTAAAGAGGGCTGAAACCCACATTTGGTACTATGCCAAAACATCTCTACAGCAAGCTTTATTTATACAACTTCCAATTCAAAATACTGTTATCTCTCGAGCTACGTTTTAAATTAACTGAAATACATCCATCATAACTAAAAAAAAAAAAACCTGATAAAATTATTTTACTTTTTTTATTCAAAATAATCTGACAGTTTAACAATATTCCAGGTGCATTACAAACACTGCCATAGTCAACACAACAATCAATACTTAAAGAGCATTCAAACACTGAAGACATTTATCTTAACGCGGAGACAGGAGAACACGCTTACACTGAGAGCATTTAGATCACTTTCAATAACTGGCTCCTTTGAGGCAGATGTCCGATTTCTCTGGCACAAAAATGGATTCAAATCCAGTAGAGATGAATTATGGAGGAAAAAAAAAAAAATCAGGAGTAGAAATGTTTTCCCCTGTATTTTCTATTAAAGCATTGTGAGATTACAGTTGCATGGCCACCACCAGCCTAGACTGCTCTAGCGTTGACTGTTTGTGGGATAAAACAACTAAATCATAATACAGAAAGCAGCATTAAAGCCAGCAAATCACAAATTCTTTCTAGAATATGGCTAAATTAGTTCACAGAGAGTTGGGTATGCATTAGATACAAGGTGCAGTGGAAATACCATCCGGAAGAAACACTTGATCTTGCCCATTTCCACTCTGCCATCACCAGAATTCACAGGAAAACGTTAACACAACCTTACTGCCCTTCCTGCAAGCATCTTCCCCATGCTTCAAAATCATCACCTTGCTGACTGTCCTGATTCTTCCACGTATTGGCCTCTAGCATTTAAAAAAATGTTACAAGTCACATGAGTTCTACACAATACCCTGTTTCTTTCCAATTAACCCAGGATCTAAAATGGAGCTTTAGCTTCAACTTCATTTAAAGCAGCGCATTTTGTTCAAAAACAACAAAAACAAAACAAGATGTCAAAACGAGAAGTTGTAAGGACACACAGACAGATGAGTGCATAGTGCAGAACGTCATACAGAGAGAGCAGCAAGGCCACACGTCATGTCGAGTCTGCATTTAAAAGACGCGTGTTTCCAAGGACTAAATACATTCTAGAAAGTTTGACTTGTGGGGCTTGCTTAAAGCATTAAAATCTGTCTTTGTATATGGCGTGGCTTCTCTATCATCACTTTGGTATAGCTGCCTGCATGTGCACATTAGGACAGCTATGTGCAAAGTACAGAAAGGAGGCACACCACCATCCCAATCTCATTCTACACGAAAGCCTTAATTCTTACTTTTTCCTGTGGGGAGGGAAAAAAAATATAAATCAGGAAGGAAGTGGGACAGTTTTCAGACAGTCTGTACGCCAACTGTGGGGGAAAAAAATGAAATGAATGAAGAAATAAATGAAGATGGCTTGAGCTCAGGGTTTGTTGGGCTGCTCCGGGCTGTGCTGGCTCTTAGCAGCACACGGCCCCTCGCGGCGTTGCTCCCAGCTGGTGCTCCATGGCAGTGGAAATCTGAATTGCTTCTTGCACAAACACAAGTGGCAAAGAGCTTGAGGACATCTCTGTACGCTTAGCCAAATGCTTCGTCTCTCCATTCAGTTAGTTTGCTTCTAGAAGCAACGTGTTTGGAAAAGGGCCATCAGAACAAAGGAGCATTTCCCTTAGTCGCAACATCACACACTCCATTAACAGATAAGACTTTCTCTCCTAAATCAAATTAGCTCCTGGAATATCTCACATTCATTTATTTATTTATCTTCACTCTTTCTCAAAACAAAGTTTCTCTAGCAGTTGTGCAGCTTAAGCCTGTTACCACAGTTTAGTCCAGCATTTTCTTAGCACCTCACACAAATAACTCTGCAGCTCGTCTGCAACGACCATCAGCTACAAACAGCCACCAGGAGGGGAAGCGCCCACAGCAGTGCTAAAAGCACAGCACTACAACCCTGCTACATCCAGAAACGCTTTTGGATACGCTGGTTCCCAGGTCAGACAACTGAATCTAAATGGGATTTCTCTCCAAGTAGGGTTAACTCCAGTTATTCCAACGTAGTAAACACAAGAGGGCAGTACTGAGGATGCCAGTCCTGTACTGTACAGTTTTCAGTCTGTTTTTTTAAAGACCTGTTAATGGAGATATGGCTCAGTGTCAAGGCTAAGTGGGCAAACGTTATCTAAGCTCAAGTCCATATGGGAACTAACACAACCCCTGCCTATTGTACAATAGTACTGCTTGGATTTAAGCCAACCACACACACTTCACTCTGCTAATTTACCTATCCTGCTAAATCTCAAGTATCTTCACCCTTTCGCACTCCCCAGTTCACTATCATTTATTTTCCTGAGTGAGATTATAAAAAGTTAAACCCTTCTACCAAAAGTACAAAGACAAATTAGGTATAGTAGAACAATACAAACCCAGTTATACAGCATTACAAGTGCAGAAATTCTTCATGTTGTTGCTCTTCTTTATCGTTGGCCCCCAGTAAAAACCATAACAAAGAATCTAGTTATCCAAAATATTTTTAAGTACTGTGATTAAATTTTTCAGACCATAAACATAGCCCTCATCCTTTGTGTTGCTGGGAAACACGTGAGCAAAATCTATCATTCGGACTTCCACGTTTGCACTTTCCTTGATCTCTGCTGGCATGTGACAGAAAACTTTTTCCAGTTGTGGTATAACGTTCCCATTCAGATGCTCCTGTGCGAGGCAAGTGCTGCTTTTCCACACGTTGTCTTGCTCCAAGCTTTCCACTTTTAGAGAGAGCTGGCTGTGGTGCCTCTTTGAGTATGCCTTTTTGTGAAGTGCATAAAATTTGGACAAGCCTTTACTGACAGAGGCCTCAATTTTTCCATTCTCTGTAGAACTTATGACATGAATATTGTTATTATACTCCAGTATGTCTCCACCTGATAACAGTCCTTTGGGCACTCCTCTCTTCTCTGCCAAGGTGACGTCGCTCAGCCGCACGCTTGGGACCTGACTTGAGCCCTCGTAAACAAACAGCAACGAGCTTGCATAAAAGTTGAGCTGCTTTTGGCCCTCAAACCACTTCAAAATCTTTTCAATCTTCTGAATGCTGGCAGCAATCGCATCTTTTCTCAAGCAGTACCCGTTGTGGAAGAACTTTGAGATGCCTACAAGAAAACAGACATTTCTAAGGATTATTTTCACCTCCAGAAAAGAAATCAACTGCTGTTCAACATTTGAGGAGGAGAATAACTCTCACTGTGAAAAAAAAGGCAGCGTTCAGTTTCAAGCACGATTACGAAACAAATCAGACCCAGACCAAGGAACTCAGGTACCTTCAGTACCACCTTACAGAAACATATGTTGGTGTGGGATTGTACGGGCATCCAGTGAAGCAATGTACCAAAGTGCAGATAAACAAGGTTCCTGCTCCCCACGTCATTTAAAGCAAGCAGCCCAGTCGTGTTGGGCTGGGACCCACTGAACTCTCCAGGCATAAACAAGCTCAAGCAGCTCGTTTATCATGAGTGGCAGAACTGCCAAGTCAGTATCAGCTCTAAGGGCTTGGCTATTTGCCCTTCTGTCCCAGATGCCAGTTAACGACTAGCTGGAAATATTTATCACTCAACAGCCATATGAGGGCAGCATTTTTATTTCTTGTTAGTCTTGAGCAAAGGAAGGATAGATTTCGACTGAGGAGGTCAGAGAAAAATGTATTTTTAATATAAAAGACAGCATTTATTCACAGAATACAATCAGAGATAACACTAAGCAAATTAAAAACATAAATGCCTCTAAGGGATTTCTACCTCATTACGCTATCAAACCTCAAACCTGCAAGGAAATTCTATTCTACCACAACTACTCCCTTATCAGTAGTAAAAGACATGTGATGATAAAATTCCTTTAAGACACACAGCTGTTACAGCCAACTGCCAACTCAACTCCGGGTCAACAGGTAGTTCAAGGGATAGAGGAGACAGCCTAGGAGCCATCTAGGAGAGGAGAGAGTGGGATTTTTACCATGGGGGCACACAGACTGCTTTTATATATAGTTCTAAAATCACAACAATAACAGCCAAGAGCATTACATTCTGGTACACACACTCCCTTACCATCCTTCACTGTTTCCTTCGTCAAGCTCCTCCCGTAGTGCTGGTTTTGCGTCTCATAGCTGTCAGAAGAGACATGGTAAACCTGCAGGGAACAAAAAGGCAAGTCTGTACTTCAGAGCAACCATGGTTTTCTGCAGAGCTAGGAGACATCTCTCACACAGGTGATGCTTTCTGGCCCCATCCATCCCCCTGGTAGCTGTACAGCTCCTTAGGTAAGTCAGCACTGCCCTCTAGTGCTCTGCACAACACTGCTGCACATCTTGGGGTTTTAAGCTACAACTGGTATATTTTCTGGCATCAGAAACACACCATTATATCCGTTTAAGAAAAAAATGATCCTGTTTATGGCAGGAAGCATTTTGCACGGCACATGCCTTGCAAATCAGTGCTAAGACCTGAAACCATCGTGTTCCTAGCAGTGTTACTACAAGCATTACATCAGTCAGACTGAGCACACTCAGGAACTCACTGCTAGTGTTTTTCAGTTCTTAACACTCCAGAAACATACACTGCAACAGTAAAACAGCAAGCAGTGCTGTGATGTGCCCAGGAGGGCCCAGCAACATGAGACACATCCGAAATGAGGGCCCAGGGTATGAGTGAGGTTACATGAAGCAAAGCATGGCAGCACCCAGTGCTTGCTACTCGCCGGGCAGGGAGGCAGCTCACACGGGCACAGCTTTGCCCATATCAGGAACTGCTCAAGCTTAACAACTTAATTCAAAAGTGCTTTCTGCAGACACGTTTTCTCTCTACCCAAAATAATTTCCATTGTAGAGCCGTGCCAGCCAGCCACGCTGAAGTCAAACTTGTTTATGAGAGTGCAGACAATTCCTATTGGCAGCAATAACTCTGGCAGAAGCTTTCTGCCTGGAGCTCACACAGACCACCCAGCCCTACACAGGCCCCAACTTCTGCTATGGACAAACTACCAACCCCACACTGCACGTATTTAACGACCTCATGAATAAGCAAGCAGACAAGACACCCCTGGCTACCCAAGGGCCTGGCTGCAGGTCTAAGGCAGTTTTTTCCTTCAGAACAACAGCACTGAAGGACAGCACATTTAAGTAATGACGAAAGTACTCCCCACATTAAGCACAGAGCCGTCTCCTCATTCCCCTCAAAGCCTTTTCTCAGAGGCTGCCTGAGCCATTCCTGGAAGACCACGCAGAACCATCAATACGTTCATCCCCGTGCTGAAAGCAGAGAACAGGAACCCAAGTTCAGGGTGCAGCCCCTGCTGGATCCTCACCTACCCCCAGAAAAGAGCAGCTCACACGGTGCTAAGCCTCTTGTTGCACCTGCTTCACTCACACCGTCACTGCTGCTCATCTGCTGCTCACCCTTCCCAAAAGGATACTTGCCTTAGAAGCATTTTTTTTTTCTGTATCCCTGTTGTTGCAACTGCCTGCACTAGCCCATTTCTGTCAAAACAATGACAAGTCAAGTAACTCAAAGCTGCAACCTCAGCAGCAGCCAAGAAACTATTAGACAGGAAAATCTCATTTCTTGTCCACCTGCCACAGCTCATTACGTGTTTGCTCTGCATTCGCACAAGTTTCACTGCACAGCACGAGACAAAGAAAACTCTTTATGTGACCCAGCAAGCAACACCTTCAAGAAAACCCCTGCGTGACCCTGAACATCCTCACCAGGAGAGAACAGGGCAGTGTATGGGCTCCTCCATGTGCCTACGAGCACCTCTCTGAGTTTTCTGCATAAACACAACTGGAATCCAGCATGTTACCATGTTAATTTTTTCTACCTGTTAGTTGCAGTGACTCTGTATGGGCAGCGTGCTGAGCAATGCTGGTAATTCACTAGCAAGGGAGATGCTTTTTGGACTTTCTCAACCTGCCCTTGGCTTGTTTTGTTAAAAAACAAAGATAACTGCATTTCTTTTCCATATTTTATTTTTGTTGGCTCTCTCTCTTTCTAGCTTTTCTGAAATAGAAACACAACAGGTAACCCCATATATTCAAAATAATTGAGCGACTACAGCTAAGGTCTCTACATTCTGGACTGTGCTACACCACGTTCTGTCCAGCAAACAACTGCATGCCCTTACCTAGCACATGCACTCTGATGGGCAGACAGCGCCTGGACAGGAAGGTTTTCATGTTAGCGCCTGAACCTTGCAAGAAGAAAGCAAGCAGACAGGCAGTGAGCACCCCACAACCAGGAGGCGGCAAGCTGAGCAAAGACAAGGCTTGTTTGTCAGCACAGGCTTCAGTGCTAAGTGCTGTGTGAGGGGAGGAGGAACTTTCTGAAATCTTCTTGGAAATCGACTTCGGCTCACAATTTGGTTCTAAACTCACATGACAAATCTCATCTAGTTAAACACCGGATGGGAAACTGCAGTGCCTGGGAGAACCATCATTATAAAGAGGGCTTTAATTAGGGAATCAAATGATTTGCTGCAAAGGGACAGACATAGCAATAAATGAGCACATTGCAAACGACAGCTCCAAGCACAAACAACGTAGATGCAAGCATTTATTTTATGTGAAGACACAGAGAATGTGAAATACGCTGTTGTACAGATGTGATAAGGAAGGTTATGTAATGATATAAGCCAAATTCAAAGCCGTGATCTTCAGCCTTTCCTCTCGATCTAAACTGTTGGACTGGTTTTTGACTTGACTCCCACGTTCCCTCTCATAGGCTTACATAATTACTACCCATGACCACTATAATTTATAGCTGTAAAAGCTTATCTCAAGACAGAGTTACGGCTGGGAGCCTAGGCAATTAGCTGCAAATCATTACAGAGATATTAGAATTATTTCAGACAATGGTGCAATCTAGGTGCTGTTGCTATCTGAGCGATGCAGAGCCTTATCTAAGACGTCAGCCATTTCTGTTTGCTGGTGCAGAGCTCGAGAAGCCCTGGCTGCATCTACGTGAGAACAGCAACAAACCTTGTTGCTGTTCTCATGTCACAGAATCACAGAATGGCCTGGGTTGAAAAGGACCACAATGATTGTCTAGTTTCAGTGTCAAAACCAAAGTTATCCTGTGTCAGTTGAGGCAGAAAAAAAAAATACTTCAAATGCACTGCATCAGAAATCATTACTGACATTAACACATCTGTGTTACCCATCCATAAACATTCTGTACAGCTTTTGTTTATGTTTAAGCTTTAGAGTAGCCAAGACACAAACACTGATTCTTCATCATCCTCCACATCTAAAACACGAGGAAATGGAACAGAGTTACTGTGGGCCTCTAAGGGTCCTCATCCATCTCCCAGTAACTTTGTGCTGACATTTGTTACTGAAGCATACATGTATCCAAGTGTTTTCCAAGGATGCTTTGCTCAGTGCAGAATGTAAGCAGCTATTCACAACAAAGGAGAGCAGTGTTTTCATACATACTTCACAGGACGTTTGACACCGCTCCCACCAACACACTCGGCTAACACTTCATTTGCACACAACTCCAGGTATTGTCACTTGCCAGGTAAATTAGCTGCTGTATCTGGTATTGGACAACAGGCCAGAACACAAGCTGAATTTGAAACCAAAGCAAGCTCTCACCCTCATGCCGAGAACCAGGAAGCCAATCTCTTCCATCAGCGGGTACTTGCTGACCTGCTGCTGGATCTTCTCTGCTGAAGCATACGGATCGTAACTTTTCTGCCCTATTTTTACATCCATTATGCATGGCTTATTAAATTTACGGGTCACGTCTTCCAGTTTCAGATACGTATCTGTTGGAAAAACAAAACCTGGGTTAGCGGTGGGTCAAAGCAAAAGGAGGAGCAAAATAGCTTCCACTGAGTTTCTGTGCAGCGGGGAGAACAGTTAGAGGACCTGCGTGATGCCAGAGCTTGCCTCTGAGCACAGCCTAAGTCACAGCCTTTGGCAGCCACAGACTCTGTTAGCATTAAATCCTAAATGGCTTCTGGTTTAGAAAATATCATATAATTAAAGTGTGCTAGCCTAGCACTCAAATTCAAATTATTGCCCGGATGAAACTCACGAGTACCTTTTATTAAGCCATTAGCATATTTTAAATCACATTAACAAGCACAAACAGTCACTGCAAGGCTGTTTTTGCAACAGAGATGGGGATCTCTTTGTGTGTGAGGATAGAATTCAACCCCCTGGTCGTTGGTTTTTTTGTTTGTTTTGTCATTTTAAAAAGAACTAACGTTTCACAGTGCCTCTCTGGAAAGGCAGAAATGCACTCAATTTTCTTCTTTCCTCCCCCCTCAGAACACATATTGATAAGGATGCTCCTCACACTCTAGCTGCCTCTCAACCACGCTGGGGGGCAGAATCAAAAACCCCCAATCCCTCAGAGCACCTGAAGACTTAAATCAGTGCTGAAGACCTGGTCAAGCAGGTTTATGCTTTTCTCCAACGTGGGTAAGAGGTTTTCCAACATGATTTACAGCACTGATTGTCAAAGCACAGCAGGAAAGCCAGCTCCTCCAGTGACTGCATTCAATTCGCAGGCAGAAAGCTTGCATGGGGCTCCAGCCCTGGCCAGGGCACCTCATGTGCTAAGAGAAGACAGAGCACCAACGCCCTTCTCCTTCTTCATATCAGCTTCTGAAAGCCAGCTTTTATCACCCACAAACTTCACAGAAACATCAATTTTTTCTTTTCAGTGCTGCCCATCCCATAAGCTTTTTGTTATTGTTGTTGGAGGGTTTTTGCATTAATGAGATCTGAATACACACGAACACTGTCTTCTTCTCCAGTCCTTCAGAATAATCTAAAATGGGATTACACAGGAAAGCCAGAAACTCTGCTGTTAAAATGGAAAGGGTGAGGGGGGACAAAGCGCTTGGATTTCACAGCTGTGCAGACAGGTAACAAACCAGATGGAGTCCAGAAAAAGGGAACCAACAGCGTTCCATTCCCACTCAGTAGGCAGAGGCTCCTTCTTAAGGATAATAAATGAAATTGGCGTTTATTGCTTTAATAAGCTCTATTTAGAGCTTCAATTTTTACGCCATTATCATCATGATGAAATGATCCAATTCCCCAAAGCACACAAGCATCAATCTGAGAAATAGATTCCATTTAGTCCCTAGATACTTCTCTGTCTACAAATGGGACTGAGCATGTTTTTAAATGTATAACCATGCTCAACAAACTCTGTTAAATCAATATACTATTATAAAAACCCAGCCCTGTAGTAACTCACTGCCTGAGCTTACATTATTTTTCCACATCCTTAAGGCTACAGAATCAATGTATCTGCAGCAAATAGCTTAGTTACAGACCAGCTCACCCATGTAACAGGTCTGTTAACTGTAACCACAGGGACACAGAGGCCAAAACAACTCAGGCTTAACTTGTAGGAGCCACAGGCTGCAAACAAACACAACATTTGCTCATTAGATGCTCTAAGGGGCCAGGAGACCAAGACCTGCTAGGGAGCGCACTGTATCGCCTGGACATTTCTTCTGTTCCAAGTTCTAATGCTCAGGTCAGCTTCAGCCAGACAGCAGCAAAGCTCTTTTCAGGCTTTGGGGAACCAGTGCTGAAATGCAGGAGTGTCCATACAACCTCTCACCTCTTGATTATTACAGCTAGGACTGTGCATCATCGGTAAGCATCATCCTTCACGCCCGCCCTCTTTGCGTATTACTTGCTTTACTGGATCCAATACACCTGTGCCACCACTCTGAATCAATTCAGCACCAAAACAAAATGCAAGGTTTTCAGAACTTAGCTCTCCAAAGCACGGAGCCAGAGATACAGCATGGGATAGGAGCAGGGGACACAAAAACACCTCAAATTGGCTGCAGTCCTTCAGTTCTGACTCCAAACGTTATGCTGGGAGCTGCTCCAGACTCAAACTTATCAAACTATAAGAAGTGGACGTTACCACGAACGGCACAAGTTATCTCCATGCTGTTTCATCAATCCTCAAGTCCGTGTATAGAAAGTAGTGCAAAACGTGTTTCCACTGAGCTCCTTCCACCAAAGGCACGTGGAAAATCTCACGGGTGCTTGTTGTCAGCTCCACTTGTCCAAATGGCTCTTTTTTAAGTACACCGCACCAAAATTCAGCACCTCTCAAGTTATTCAACTTTTTATTCCCCCTTCCATTTCAGAGCTGTTAAGCTAGAGTACCCCCCTAAGAGCTGCTAAAAACATAATGACTACTTTAAAAAAATTAAGCACGAAAATAACTTTGGAGCCAACACTAACCCTGGGAAATACTAATTACTTGGAAAGGCCTGCGCCTTATGCAGAAATGACTTCTGTCTCACACACTTGTCGGAATTGTAATTCAAGTGTTCATCTTTAGCTAGCTGCTAGCTCAGTGAGGATCCCTACATCTGCTCTGTGCACACCCCCAAGCTTAAAAAGCTTTTTGTCCTGTGGGAAGGGCTTTATGAAGCCCTTGTTTGCATTGCATTCGATATCTACAGTCAACTGACCCCAAATCTACAAGAGTGTGGTACACCACAGCTTTGGACACAGCCCCACACCTTGTGGAGTACTAAGGCTGAGCTAAAACAAGGACAGATAAACACGGGCACAGATTCAGACAGACATGGGTATTGTTGCTTCACCTCTTGTAAAGGAAGCTCATTGCTCACCTGCTCTTCAAGAATTTAAGCCCAGGTGTTCTTCCCAAGGTCTACAGCAAGCATGCAGCTGAGCAGAGTTAACCAGAGAGCTCTTCTTCCTCACTTGTTAAAAAGAAAACTGCCTATTTTTCATGTGCTTCAGTTCTTTTACATCATTACGTAGAACACTACTAGCCCAAAGAGCTTCTGAGAATCATGTATTCACCAAGAAAAACAACATTCTACTGCACAAGTGGATAAAAATCTCTGATGCAGAAATGCTTTGTACCAATGAATTAAATTTCAAGCTATCCAAAAATAAGTTAAATTAAAAACCACAGCAGAGAAAAGAATTCATAATAGGGATCTTGGCTTTGGGAGAAAATCCTGCAGATACATTTCAGGCATTTAAACAAATCATTCCTCAGAGCTTCTCTTCCCCTCTTTCTAATTTTGCAGTGCAGAGAGGCAGGAAGATGTGGTCTGACATATTATTTACATAATTTATTACAGCCCCAGAGGAGAGGAAGCAAAAGACCACCAGAATTCAGCAAGTATGCATGGCACGAAGCACTGCAGACGTCAGTACGTACGTGCAGGGGCGTTCAGTCATTGCTGGAGTCAGAAGTGACAAAACAACTCCAGGCATCTGCCTTCGTTTCATAATTTACAAGACACCTCTCAAAACATACGAATAAGCAGGAAAAAGCCTCAGCTGCTCTCAGCAACGAGAGGAAAGAAAGGTTTGATGGCGCTCGTTCTCAGCTTCAGCAACAGAAACTACAGCCCAGCACGCAATGAGCCACAGTGAAGCTGCTTACGAAGAACACACAGGAGCAACAAGCACACAGCAATAGCAGAACTCTCAGCAGGAGATATAAGAAGCTTAACATGCTCCTACGTATCTTTATAACAACTCCTCAGCTATTCCACTTGTTGATAAATAAATTCCAGACGCCGACAACGCCACTGAACCCAAAGTTGAAATCCAATTGCCTCTCTTCAGTTTTAGATTCACTTCAGGAAAGACAGTATCATCCATCTCTCACTGCCTCCCATGCAGCAGCACCAGCTACCTAGTCCCTCTGTAACAGCACAGTGTTTTTACAAGCTTTCCTTGATACAGTATTTTGAATCACTCCACCTTTTCTGCAGGCAGGACTGAAGCTCAGCAGAAGTAAAATAAGCAGCAAAACCCTCTTGCACACTTAGGTACGTGCTCTTGCTCTGTGCCAGACAGCAAATCCTAAATGCATCTCATGAAGGCTTGATGTGACCCTCCCTGGTTTCTGATTTGAACTTAACCCCATTCAGATGGCAATTCCATCCACCCACCTACATTTCCAAGCACAGCTTCCTCACATTTCCTCCTAAATGTCGCTCTAAGAAAATAAATCCACCTCACCCACAGTAGCTCCTGCTTCACGGAATCACAGAATGGCCAGGGTCAGAAGGGACCTCAAGGAGGATGAATCTCCAACCCTCCTGCCACAGGCAGGGCCACCAACCTCCTTATTTAATGGTAGACCAGGCTGCCCGAGGCCCCATCCAACCTGGCCTTGGACACCTCCAGGGATGCTTAGCCCCGTGGTGCACAGTGCTAGTTAATCCTAGTGGTGATAGGCGGACGGTTGGACTAGATGACCTTACAGGTCTTCTCCAACCTTAATGCTTCTATGATTCCCAGTGTAAACTAGGGATGTGTTGAATTGCTGTATCTCAGCTAGACCACACGTTTTAATATTTTAAGATCATACCACGAGTAGGAAAACTCAATTTGCAATTTGGAGGGAACACTAAGTGAGCTGCACAACACATATAAAAATAGGAGGGCAGGAAAAAGATAGCTCTGGTAAGGCTATTTGAGTTCGTGCCAAATATGAAAGTGTGAAGGCAAATTTGAGCCAGGAACACGTTAGGTACTACCACAGTCCTCACTGCACTTCTTTTTGCAGAGTTCAGTTGCCTTAGGATGCCACCTTACTGCTGTCTTTGGATAACAAGTCTATCAGGGACAGCACAAGCAAAAGAAGACAGAATTATACTGTAAAGGAGCACAGCTTCTAATTTCAGGGTGTTTGCATTTAAATAGACTTGCTGGCATCTTTTATTTCTGTATGTTCCTGAAGCTCCACTCTCCCAGTGCGAGTAAGAAAGAACAGCAGAAAAAAATGTTGCTCTTTTAAATACACATTGAGAATATCCATCTTTCCTTGAAGAATACCAGATACCAGGACTTTGTTCCACTCCAAGCAGTAACACAGCACAACCAGAAGCACTCTTAAGCAACGCACCTACTGAAAAAAAAGTCTTTCTGTTACAGGGCAAGACAATGGGAGATGCCTTATGAGATACGGCAGCAGACCCCAGTTTGAATGCCTTGCCTTGGACCATCCTTTTTCTTCCCCCCCCAGTCAGATTCTGGCTCTGGTGAACTGACCAGACACAAACAGGCACCCAGCCCACCCCCTCCAGCATGGTCCAAACCAAAGCAGCAGCTCGGGGGCCACAGCATCAGGTTCAGCTAATTAGGAAACGCGCCATGTGAACAGCCGTGCCCCATCACTCTTGGCTCATAGGGACGATCCCAAAGACCAACTCCAGCCAGAGGACTGCAAACTGGCATGATCCTGAAGACCAAATCCAGCCAGGGGATTACAAACTGGAATGGCCCCAAAAACCAAATCCAGCCAGAGGACTGCAAACTGGAATGTGGTGTCAGAAGGAGAGAAGCCTACAGAGCTCGTAACTGCCAAAAATCAGGCTCCAGAGGATTTTTCCAGGAGGTTTAGATTAACAGATAAAATTAGAACAGTACCATTTGGTGCAGTAGGTGGTGACCAGACACCGAAGTATTTTGGCAGATACTCTCGCAGCTCCAGAAGAACGCTGTCGCAACAGTCAGAGTCATAAACCTGAAATAAATTAGAGAAGGGGGGGGGGGGGGGGGAACGACAGATAATGAGTTTCTAATGTTCATTTCATACTTCCTGTTGCCCCATAATTATCATTTCTTACAGCCTTTGTTACCAAAACTTTTAGGGTTTCTCTTTTGCCTTTAAAAAACAAACAAGATGAGAGTTATCACAGTCTGAGATAAGCGAGCGGAATCCCTTCTTTCAGTTTTTCAAGCAGAAAAGATGTATCATCTCTGAGAACAACTCCAATGTGCTTGTTTTCATTTGCTGTAACTTTTTATTTATTTACTTGTTTACAATTACTATAAGAAAAACAAGAACACTTTGGGCTTAGCAGCTGCTCTCCTGAAAGAACTGTTCTGTCACCATTCAAATGCAGCTCTGGACACTCTGTTACAGAACTACATGACTGCTACCAGCTCTCAGTGCTGTTCTTCGGAGGGTTTCAAACTCCTTCCCTGGACATCATTTTTACCCCACAGAAGGTCAGGTAACAGACACTGGGGATAGCCCACAGCAGCTCTGACTAATGTGGTTTCCAGTTGAACAGACCCATACCCACACGAGCACAGGCTGCAATATTATTATGGCATGTAGGAACCATCCCTGTGCTGCTCCGATGCTATCAGACCGGCATCCCGCCCTGTAGCAGTTGCACACAGCAGCCCCCAGTTCTGCTCCCACTTCAGCATTCAATGCTGAAGGGCAGTTCTAACCACTGGAAGTGTCAGAACACGCCGCAAAGCCAGAAGCAATGCAAAACCAACATGAGCACCTGAACAGAGTGCTGCAGCACCGGCTTAGCTCACTGCTTCACAACCAAGTTAGTCATGGCGGGGGAATACCGGGTGGTGCAAGCTATAAGCAGTGCACGTATCAATATTAGAAATCTAAGGGTTTGCATTTTGACACTTCAGGAGAGGAAAAGCCCCAGAGCTGCACTCCTGTCACCGTTTCATCCCACACGGCCCCAGCCACCAGCACTGCTGCAGCGTAACTCCAGGCACAGCCTCACACAGCAGCAGAACACTAAAATCAGGCAGTGCAGGTTAGTGCTAAAATTAGTTTTCCAGCACAGAAACCTCACGCAGGGCCAACTCCAACCAGCACTGTGCTACAAACACAAGCTGCTGCACTAAGCATGCCTCCAGGCTTTGCTGGCCCAGTGACCAGCCCCAGTCGGGGTGCTGCCATACCACCAGCACCACACAGGGACCGGGCTGGCACAAGCACACGCGCACCGAGTTATATTGAATCATCCAACAACACCCACTGCTTGGACTGGAGGCTCAGGGGAGACCTTACTGCTCTCTATAACTACCTGAAGGCAGGTTGTAGTGAGCTGGGGGTCGGCCTCTTCGCTCGTGTAACTGGTGATAGAACTAGAGGGAATGGCTTCAGGGGAGATTTAGGCTGGATGTTAGGAAATACCACATCTCTGAAAGAGTGGTCAGATGCTGGAATGGGCTGCCCAGGAAGATGGTGGAGTCACTGACCCTGGAGGTGTTCAAGGAACGTCTGGATTTTGTGTTGAGGGATGTGGTTTAGTGAGAACCATTGGTGATAGGTGAATGGTTGGACTGGATGATCTTGAAGGTCTTCTCCAACTTCGGTGACTCTGTGACTGCCTCCTGGTGTCAGGCCCATCTCAGAGAACCTACAGAGCAGGCAGAACCTCCACAGCACAGCATCACACACATTATGACACAGAGCACAGGCACACCATCACCACACCCTCTGATAGCCGCTATCTCAAGCGCACAGGCTGTGGGTTAACACAGGCTGGCACGCTGATATTCCTGCACATTAAGGCAGAAAACTTTGCTTGCCTCTGAGCTCAGCACTGCTGCTTCTTCTCAATGACACAGCACACCTTTGGTAAGCGTCAGGTGCTGCCAGCAGAAGACAGTGCTCTCCCCAGGAGACCACAGCATAGCTCACTCTTACCAGCCTGAAGAGGCAAAGGAAGAAAACAATTGAGGTGAAGGGGAACAGCCCCAGGCAGATGCCAAGTCACAGCCCCAGCCAATACCACCTTTCACAACAGCCACACTGATCCCATTTCTGGGCCTGGACTCCCAGCACAGAGAGCAAAAGCAACTTCACACCCTGCTTATTTTCAGACAACATCACAAGCCCCACTTCTGCCCGCTGCTGGAGCTCAGCATGGCAGCAGCTCAGTGGGGACTGCACTGCACCCAGCACTAATGCTCTTCTCCGAGGTGAGTTCAGATACCACCAAGGCACAGCCCTGACAAGGAGACTGCACATAGACTCAGGACAGGACAAGAAGGAGGAAAGACTCCTGCTCCAAATTACTTTTTAATTCCCTCCCCAACAGCAGGGTTCAGTTACTAAAGACTGAGCAAACAGCTACCAGTATGCTCTTGGGCACTTCAAGCAGTAGGACATGATAAAGACTGCCAGACAACTGGGTGTAACAGCCCAAAGTCAAGGTCAAATGGGGGAAAAAAAGCTGCCTGAGTGCTATCTTCTAAACAGCCCACCCTTAATACACCGATATCAAACATTTTTAAAGGAGGAAAACTCACAGTAATTATTCCTTCAGTATCATCACTTCGGCACAACAGAATGAAGTGCAGTACCTCTGTCTCTCAAGAAGTTCTCTCGCCCCCTGAAGCAGTAATAAACTCTCTTTATAAGGTCGACGTAACGTACACAAAGCACTTACTTGACCTTAATATAGACCTCAATCTCAGCCCGTAATGCACTTACATGTCAAACAGGAATAAGCACTCAGTTAATAAAGATCAGAACAAGTCATTTAACGTGGGCAAAAGCAAGGATAACAGACCTTTCAGGAATTACACCAGATCTTGTGCAGGAGAAAAGAACTTCTGCTGATGAGAAGGGGCCTCAGGCAGCAACAACGGGCACTTCTGCTCCCCGTACCCAACCCTGCAGCAAGCTGCACGTTTCACATGTCACCCAGAATGACAAATGTAAGTGGATTTCTGATAAAAACATCCTCAAACTACAGAAGAAAAGAACCACGCACCCCAGACCCCAGAAGGTATTGCTGCTGGCAGAGCTGAGAAACTCGCTGCAGCCAGCCCAGGACAACCTTTCGAAGTGAACCACTGTACTTGCTTATATCAGCAATACTCCAACGTTACTGGAACAGCAGCTGCTGTTTTCTGAATGTAAGAATGCCCGTTTCTTGGGCATACACTGATAAATATATGCTATTTGTTGCTTCACTGCACATAACATCTTCATGCAGCAGATCCAAAACTGCACAACTCTTCAACGTCAGCTCAGCCAGGGTAGGTATCCCTCCTACACAGGCTACATTCTTTCAATAGCACAAACTGGAGACATAAAACGTAATTGCCTCTGGGCTAAAAAGCAAGTAAACAGGATGCTGACATTTGGAGGGCTCACAACACGACCATTACAAATTGCTGCAGCTAGCTCATAGGAAGAACGTGCCCCAGATATGTTCCATGGGGTTCAATAGTCCAAAAGACACCATGAAGTCATAATTTCCAGCCACTGGGAATGTTTTAATTCCAAGGCAAATTCACCATCCCTTAACTTTTGCTCCAAAGTACATTCTGTTTTGGTAAATCTGATCCAACAGCTTCATCTGTTTCTTAATGCAAACAGGGGCTGCTTGGGAGAATGCAAATGTTCTTTTCCCTACTTAACACAGCAGCATGACATGGGCTCTTCTTTGTTCTGCAAAGACTGCTAATCACACAACTGGCTGAGGGAGGGCAGAACCAACGTTGAAATTCCAACAGGAAACGCCTTCTGGCTGTACAGACCTGGCCCCAAGTGCCCAGGCAGAAAGACAACACCGTGACAGAAACACGGTTTCAGCCCAGTTTGCTGAAGACCGTAAAAGAGTAGATTTAGAAGAGATTTATTTTTAAATGCGTGTTTGTTTTCAAGCCGTTTGAACAGAAACCACGAAAGGAAAGCAGGCGTATCGGTGTGACACAGCACCTCGCCTTGCTCCCTGCCATCAGCCGTCCCAGGGGCAGCAGTGCTGCTGCCTGCAGGGCCTCAGGTGCACACACAGCTCCGCTTCACATGCAGCTTTCCAGGGGCTCCCAGACGGCAGAGCAGGAGTTAATGAGTCACATGCTCCAATTAGCAAGTGTAAGACTTACAGATGATAGTGCAGCCTTAATTCTGTCTCCCTACGTGTACGCATTAGAACACTAACTTTAATTACCTGAGTGCACACAGCATTTCCCTTCGGACTCCTGCATCACCCAGTTACACCAGGCAAGCACGAGGGCCAGAAGATTGAGGTTGAAACAGCAGCTGCTAACTGAGCAATCCTTAACTGCACGGCTTCCCAACTCAAAGCTCTCGCTTCTTCAAAGCAGCAGCACCACCCTTTGACTTGTGCCTGCAGGATTTCTTTCCTTGCCTACCAAAAATTCTGATACCCAAACAATACCAAAAGTAAAGCATTTACAAATGCTGTTACACTAAATGCTACTATAGTGAGTTGCACATTTTACTACTCAAAATAGGGCTGTCCTATGCAATATATGTAATTATTCACAGAAGACGCCTGCAGAAAGAAAATCAGGACATAAAACAAACCAGGACATATTTAAATTTCCACAATCTGACCACACAAATGAATTTGCAAATAAGAACGGTGCACACCCCCAACAATTATATCCTTCCCCTCACATTCAAGGGGAAAAAAAAGAGTTACAGACAGCAGTCAGCCTCCTTAACCTCCATAAAATGAAGGCTGTGAAAATGAGCTTTGAAATCTTCCCCAAAATATAGCTATTTGGTGACGTTTGTCAAGCTGGCCATTTTCTAGCAACGCCAAAAAAGAATAAGTCATATTTTATCCACTTCCACATGTTTCATATAGCCAAAACTAGGCTGACCCAAGCAAGATTCGCAGCCTCGGGTACAGAAGAATCTTTACAAGGAATGAAGCAAACCCTGACCCGTTTCTGAGGCTGCAGCAGAGCTTCAAACCTTCAGCAGGCAGCAGGAGCTGGCAGGCAGCAGTCAGGCTCAATGGCAAAGCTGAACAAACCCCATGGCAGAGCCATGACGAACAGCAGTGGATGCCACATGCAGCAAGGAGCTCCAAACCCACGGGAGGTGAACTGGGTGCAGACAGACTGCCTGCTCCCTTTGTCTTTCCAGTGAGCACCTCCTAGAGGCAAGGCAAGAAAGGTTACTTCCCTCTTCACCAGCCAGCAAACTTGCATCTTGTCTTTCAACCCACAAGATTCCCAGGCAACAGAAGATTAAACTAGCAATAAAGATTAAATTACTTACTTTACCCCCTCATACCCTTTGCATCTGCTGCAAGCCACCAACTGAGCACAGAACTGGGCAGTGGGCATCAGGACCTTGCAGTGAGAACTGCAAAATTCGAGGCTGTGTTTCCTCGCAGACCTCCTGCAACAGAACTGAGCTTCCCCCTGCCCTCCCAGGTTCAAAACTCCTTAACACAACTAGATGTTAAGTTCATTGCCTCCTGAAGAGGAGTTGCAGTCAATGAACTAGAGAGCTCTCTGAAGTCAGAGAGAATTCTTCTTTCAGGACAGGCCGCAAAGCTTAATCCCTCAAGCACTGTAACCAGACACAGCTTTTGGTTTTATTTTTTAAAATAAGCACGCTCTTAAGGAAGATATCCAGAAAAGTAGAGATGGTTGTATTTGCATTAACAGCATGAACATCTGGTAAGCTTTCTAAGTAGGTCAAGAGACTCTTAAATTGAATATAGTTCAAAAATGCATAGCAAAATGCACATCAAGTTCACGATTCCAAAACCAGTTCACGTACAACAGAGACTGGAGCAGAATTCACGCTTGGTACTGCCCACTAGAAGCTGAAATTAGCAAACAACAACAGCAAACATTGCCTAGCTGATCATCTGATAAGGAAGTTTCAAATCTAACACACTAAATACTTCTCCCTCTGGGAAGGGACTTTTTACAAGGGCATGTAGCAACAGGATGAAGGGAAATGGTTTTAATCTGGAAGAGAGTAGATTTAGACTAGGTATTAGGAAGAAATCCTTTATGTGAGGGTGGTGAGACACTGGAACAGGTTGCCCAGTGAGGCTGTGGATGCCCCCTACCTGAAAGCACTCAATGCCAGGCTGGACGGGGCTGTGAGCAACCTTGGGCAAGAGGGAGGTGGCCCTGCCTATAGCAGGAGGTTGGGACTAAATGATCTCAAAGGTCCCTTCCAACCCAAACCATCGTATGATTCTACAATCCTGCTCAACACTTACCATTTGCCCAACAGCACTGTAGTGATGCTGCCCTGGAGCTACTCACTGCAGCAACTCAAGCCCCCAGCAGCCAGAGAAATCCAGCAAATCTTAAGGCCAGTCAGCCCCTCTGTAATTCAGATTTCCCTTGGAGGAGGCTGGTAAAAGCAGTTTCTCATCTATCTTTACAGCTATTACAGCTCTGTTACTGCAACACGTGAAGCAGCGCAACATGACTACTGCTTTGTGTATTAAGGGAAGACACTGACCTGGTGAGAAACCAAGACCTTCAGACATCCATATGCTTCTAGGTGCAAAACCAAGCTGAAACGATGGTAGCGAGAGGGTTTGCTCCAAGATTTTTTTGGAGTAAATCCAACTACTTAATAAGTTTATCAGTGGGAGTACTGAAATAAAAGTAAAATGGGAGAACAGGACTAAAAGGAAAATAAGCCAGCATCACTGCCCTGCTTTCTGTGAACACTGCCAAGCATTAGCTTTTGTTTCTGAAAAGCAGTCTGATCACAGCTGAAGAGCCACGCCAGGCAGTGACAGATAACTGGGGGTGGGAGGAACCCCAGAGCAGTTATAGGCAAAATGTAATTTTGCATTTCAAAGAGACAGAGAGGGAAGACAAGTCCTGACAGTCTTCAGTTGGATTTCTCTTTTCTAGCACTGCAAGAGGCAGCCCTCGCAAAGAGCTTATGGCAGCACTGGCCTGAAGGTGCAGCTTCACAGTGGTTTAAACCAAACCAGGCCTGGGCCGCCACAACCCCAGAATCATTTTCATCCCATCCTTGTAGTGTTTGTAGCCCCCCACACTTCTGCCCTATGCAGAACTGGAAGTTACAGAACCAGCCCACGTGTTCCTTTCACTCATCTGGTGGATGAGCTCATCAGCTGCTTCCCCAACCTGCAAACAAACCCCTGCTCACCACTGGCAAGAAAGGAAAGCAGCAGCGCTGCACCCAGGACAGAAGACAGCGGGAAGGGGGAGATAAAACCAATCAAACAGTAGTAACAGCATTTAAAAACCCCGGCAAGCCTTCCAGCCCAGTCTGTTGCAATAAGGCAGAGGGAAAACAAAATCCAGGTACGTGGTGAGCCAAGTAATTCACTTTGCTCTGTCTTCAAGAAGAGGGGCTCTGTTCATCATAAATGAATGGAAACTTCACTGAAATATTTCATCAAGTCTGAAAAGGTTACTGCTTGCACAGCCCTCTAGCACAGCAAGAACATCATACTGCAACTTAATCCAATTTCACATACTGTTGATATGCACATTAAAACCATACTTTGTTGCTTCATTTCCAGCCTTATCTACTCTCAGCAGAAACCTCCCTTAAAATCGGGCTGATGAGAGAATAGGACTTATTTTCCTGCTTGCTCATGCTGCATGGACTGTAGACTACTAGATCTGTTACTAACTCCACCCAGCAGTGCCTTGCTAGCATCAAATTGCAATAATGGCCTCTTACTGTCTCTCCTTATGATTCTGTCTTAGATTTACTAAAGGGGATTGTAGATTATGGTGTGGCACACAATGTACAAAGAGTACAGAGAACAGATGCTCAGCAGACTCTCCTGGGTTCATTTTCTACTGCAGAGCATGTCCCTCCCAGACTTGTTTTTGCTTCAGGGTCCGAGACTCACAAAAGTCTGCCACACTTAGTAATTCTTACTGTGCTGGTATAGGAGGCTATAAGCCATTTCACAGTGATCTGAAATACAAAACACCTGAGAGCTCATAAGACAGTGGAAGGAACTCAGCAGACTCTCTGTGCTCACCCTTCATTCCCCTTTATTTGTTGTTATTTAGAAAACAAATAGAAGTGGCAAGTATTTCATAATTTGGTCAAAAAGTCATTTCCTTCTCATTAGGTCAAGAGTACTGCATGTCCTTCCTCTTCCTACAGTACCACTGCCCAGGCTCATGGTTTTGAGTACAGAAGAGATGAACACGATCAAGACAGTTTCACACACTGGCTGGGAAACCTAAATTTGCTTATATCCCCAACACAACAGAATGCCTCCAAGACAGCTTCTCAGCTGGAGATGATGCCAAGGGCAGAAAGGGAATGTATCAGAACACATCCAGTATACGTGCAAATAGCCAGTTTGTAATACTCCAGTACCATCACCTCTTCTGGAGACACAGTAGGCCCAAATGAGGCCAAGGATAACATTTCAGGATACTGAGCTTCAGCTCTGAACGTAGTAATGAAAGGATTGAGCAAGGCACTGCGTCCCCCAAATGCAACATTAAGAGAGCTGTGCATGCTACTTCTTGAAGCTTTGTCCATACAGGACTTGCAACCAGAACCTTAGCTGGAGACTTGATCACAGGATAAGGATATTTTAGTACACAATAGCTGCACTACAGCCATCATCCACTCCTTTTTCAGTCAAGAGTTATCATCTGAATCAAGACTATAAAACCAGTTAGCTGAGTTTACAAAACAGGGTAATTCATCCTGAAGCAAGGCACAGTTTCCCTCCCCGATCCCCGTCGTCTTCTGTCACTAGCAGAGAACAGTTTACAGAACACAGGCTGCCTTATCGTGATTTGTGCTAGATAGGCTGGAAGAAGGCTGAGCATTATGAGTCAGTTCTTGCAACTCTGTGCAAAAGCTTCCAGGCCAAAACACATCTTTCAGGCTGCTGGCTTGATTTTATGCCATGGAGGGGGAGGGAAGTAGCTGGAAGTCTTCTGCACTGCCTGAAGCTGCATGAATGCTAATTAAAATTAGGCAGTGCAAAAAGGGAAGGGAAAAAAAAAAAAAGAGCATCAAGCTGCAATGAAGAGCTGCAGCAGGTTACTGAGAATTAAATAAAATGAGGATAAGATTATTGATAGTGGTCCGAACGGGCGAACTTCCTGCACGTTTCTCCTTCTCTGTAACCATGGGAGCACAAGGAATATTCAGGCACTTGCTAATTCTCTTTGCTCACGAACTCAGACTAACAGTTAACAGTCACAAGAGAGACAGAAAAAGCTGCACAAGCAGTATTAATTCTGCCTTGTGTCTAGGCTGTAAAAATGAGTTACTAAGTTCTTTAGAGGAAAGAGCACACAAAGACAGGTCATCACCCTATTGAAAGTTACACTATAATGCATCCAACAAAAGTTCACAACAACAATTGTGCAGGCAACCATGAAACCATGACTTCCTAGCTTTCAAGCACCCGACTCTAACATAAACCTCTGCTACATGTTGGAGTTATTTGCGTCTCTTACATCCTGGCTTTGTTTTCAAGACATGTAACAAGAGTGAAAAACAATTTCTATTATCTACAGTGGTAACTGCTTCCTTGCATTCACATTATATGACAGCAGGGCTTGAACTCTGAACTTCCAGACAACTGCTAGAGCAGTTAGCACAATTGTCCTGAACTAGCAATGGGACGAAGATCTGTTCTCCAGAAGGGCCAGATGACGGCTGCAATTACCTCTTCCCAACTCTACATGGTGCGGATCAGCTCTCAGTTCCCAGTCACTCAGGCAGAGGTGAGGAGGCCACCAGATCGGAGTTGGGAAAAGGAGAACCCAGCCTGCTTTTTACTCCAATCCCCCAAGATCACAGACGTGACCTCTGGGACAAGAGCATGTGAGAATTAGGGTAGGACTTGCCTTACCACGGACTTGGAAACATGGGTAATGTTATATGGAGCCACGATACCGCAACGTCACAAGCACCAGCTATGACAATGCTGAGATGCAGCTGCTAGCAAAGAGGAAAAAAAAAATGTTAACTGTTGGATGTTGTCCAAGCTGCAAGAACTGTATCAGATAGGACAGTTTTCAAGAAGCAGAACAAGGGGAGGAAGGTGTACTTCTTGAACCCAGAGCACCATGCAGTTACCGTAGGAGAGCAAAAGGGCACTTCAAATAAAAGTTTATGGGCACATTTATTGATCTGTTGACTATAAAACCCTCGTTTATTAGCTAGTCAGTTACCAACCTTTAAAACTTCAGTACACCACGTTCAAAGCAGGTACACACGGTAACAGAGGTCTGCGGCCCCATGAAGCCAATGTCAGAAATCAGAACTGATTCACTTTAAATCGCCCAGCAACCTTCCCTTGTCCCGCTGCACGCAAGAAGAGCAGCTCTCCACCTCTTACTGCTAAACACAGAGCTTCTAGGAAAACGTAGCTGGGAAGCTAGCTTCAACAACTGTAAATTCTCTTCCTCGGCTTTAAATATTTGCTGTCCAAGCTCTATCCTTATGGGCCCACAGAAGCAGCTGCCCTATTTAAAGCACGACATTCCAGCTTCCTCCCCCTCTTCATGGCACCAACAGGACAGCGGATTCTGCAGAGCTACATTCTTGATGTGACAAATGAATAAAAACCCTCCACTGAACATGATAGCTCTTAAATACTAAGGATAGTTATGTCAGCACACAGTGCTCCTGGGTACAGCCTTGCACTCTGAAACAAGAGCTGTGTTCCCAGCAGAGCACAAAGGTTTCACCCCACCCAGAGGCTGTGTTGACCTTTCCCAAGCACACTTGGTTCACAGGTCCCAACTTACCTGCCTGAAGGGATGCAGCCGGAGGGCCAACAGGCTTCTTCCCTTCCCTCTGCTAACACTGCTCAATTAGATCAGACTGTTTCAGCAGTACACATGCACTGGCATAAAACTGGCTGAATTAAAATGCTGAACAGACTGAGAAGTAGCCCGGTTTAATGGATTCCTTGGTACGCACGTGTAGGCAGCCAGCACGATCACACACTGCCTTGCAGCAATTCACTTTCTTTACTGGAAACAGGTCACCATTACATCATCTATTAGAATGAATTTTCAAGCACCGCTGTGTTTCTGCTTCCACACCTGTGTGCTGCAGCCTCCTGAAACTCCTTTAAACGCAGTCCTTTGCAACACCTCCGCCTACACCTCCTCTGCAAGCAGTCTACATCAGATGGAAACAACCCATCATCGGTGGGTTATTTACAATTATTTCTTGCTCATATCTACAGAAAACAAAGTATTTGGTGGCTATTCAGGGCTTTAAAAAAAAAAAAAAAAAAAAAAAAATCTCAATCAATTCTTTGTCCAGGTAATGGAACTAGAAGACTCGCTAAAACACTTGGTGGCTATGCAGGATACTAAGTCCACACCCCCGGGTACAGGGAGGGAGTTTGCAGGAACAAAAACAGATCATTATTCGATTATTATTGATATGTAGAGAATTTCATTTACATATCAATACATGTCAATGCAATGTCAATACAACTTCAATACAAAGTTGACATGACCACAGGAAAAAATCAAGCTCCAATGATAAGTTAAGCTTACTATATTTATAAATTATTAGCAACAGCTACAAACAGTTTATTATTCTCTTTTTATCACAAGAGCAGCTCGTGATAAACTTGATATGGTCTATTTTTCCCCTCCCTCAGACACAGAATTAGTTACATTTTTTTATTATAAGAGTGGCAAAGCACTGACGCAGGCTGCCCAGAGAGGTGGTGTCCCTGCAGAGGGATCAGGCTGGACGAGGCTCTGAGCTCCTGATGGAGCTGTGGTGTACCTGTTCACTGCAGGGAGTTGGACTGGATGGCCTCTCAGGGTCCCTTCCAAATCTAACCATTCTATGATTCTGTGATTTCCCCGCCAGTAGAAAATGTTCGTATTACTGTAATAGAGGAAAAATTTGGTATATTTGATCAAATAACCTTCTAAGGAAGAACAACAGTATTCAGGTTTGCTTTTTTCTTTTTTTTTTTCCCTCCTCCCTTCTCTTTTTTTTTTTTTTTAACTGCTGAACTGAAAACACACCACCAGGAAAACAGAAGGATAAATTAACGGCAGCCTGAGTAGGGATGATTAGAGATTCTCCAGTTTTCCACTCTGACAGAGGCAGTTTCTTCCAATGCCATCCCCTTCAGAGCAGGCTGCATCAGAGTTTCAGATCACTATTAGTACTCTGCACTACAGTGTTTTGCTTAAGTTTCCCGTAGCTCCAAACACTGCAGGTAGCTCATTCTGTCTGGGCTGTACCAGCAGGCACTCTGCTTTGTGCTCAGCAGACAATGTCCCCCACGTGCCCAACAGAACAAACTCCTGGTGTCCTGCTGATGCAGGCAGCATCGTGCTACGTGAACTGCAATGGTTCTCAGTGGTTCCAGATGAGGTGGTTTGCTTTACCCACACGTGAAGAACGGCTTCTTTCTGGCCCAGGTAACTGATGATATCAATACAGAGAAAACAGCTAAAAGTGTTTATGAAGCCATAGGTGCAGAAATGAAAAAACAGCATGATTAACCTGCATGCAGTCAGAGGGAACCTTCTGGTGTGATGTTATCAACAGACTCGCTGTCTAGTCCTGGTGAAGTGACAGTCTGAGACTCTTCTGCATTCACATGCTTCATGGTGCAATAGATACAACTGATGAAGGCTCCAGCAGAGAAGACCTGAGGAACAACCTTCAGATCTACTCCAGCTCTGCCCTCTCAGAACACATCAACTCCCCTGCCCCAGCAGGTTTTAAATTATCTAGAAAGATTTAGCCCTCCAACTTGACACCTGCTTCCAGAAGATAACCTCAACGTAAGTTCATCTAGAAGCACTGTTGTTTCATTTCTTCACTGCTTCTCACTACCTTCTCTACCTCACTGCCTTGTAAATAACTCCTTGTCTCAAAGAGTGGTAAACTTTTCCTTCCCCCATTCTCTGGAGGCTCATTAGCCTATGCCAAGGTAATAAAGTCTCTTCACAGACCAGAAGTGCAGTGAGCTAAGTCACCAAAATGGGGCAGTCTTGCTGCTGTTCTCACTGCTTATCAATTTAACTGACAGAAAACTTCCAACAAGCCAATTGTATTTATCCACATCTGGAAAGCACCAACACAGCATAAGATAAATGGCTAAACAGGAGGAAAAGCCTTTCCCCCTTGACAGCAATAAGCTATTGTATCAACTCAAGCTGGATGCAGGACTGCATACCTTACACTGAAACCCACAAACTGCAGTAATCCTCATCTTGTTAGAAACGTATGGAGTGCTCAGGCATCTATACTTGGCACCACGTGGTTCTAGCCTGAGAGCAAACATGAAAGCAGTTAATCACTGAGGAGCTAGAAATCCCCAAGATCTTTCTCCTGTACTTTCACCTATACAACACATAAGCATTTTCTCTCCTTCTGTTCTCCCACAGAAAGGCATCCTAGTCCATGCACAAGCAATTGTGTGCACACCTCTTCCTCTCCCCATCATTCTTCAAGAACTGCCAACCCTCTTTTCCAGATGGCTCACAAACAAAAAACATTCAGTGTCAAAAGTGACATGACAAGGCTCCAGAAGAGACACTCTCAGTAGCATTAAGACCCGATTCCTTCCCCTATGACAGGCTCTAGTAACGATGGCATCCTTACTTCGAGTTTTTGTCAAGGGTCTTGCTCACAGCTTGTCACTTGAGCCTAAGCAACAGGCAAGTGACAAAGCTTGTGGTGAGAGAGGTTAACATCTATGTCATGGTCAAGCTTACTGCTCCTGCTCTCTGGCTTCCGACAGCAATAGAACTTGAGGATTCCACAGATTAGTAACCAGCCTGGCACTCAGAGGCATCTGTTTAAGCCTTCTTCTTCTACTGAAGAGTTGCCACTCAGCCTGGATTGTATGATTCTCAACCTCATCTAAATGAGAGTCACCGGGAAACCTCAGAGAAATATTTACTTTTAGGTTTAACTGGCTCCTGCTGAGCTCCTAACTAACTCAAGAGCTGCTGTTTTGTCTAACAGCCCTATCTTGGGAATTATCAACACTACTATGCAAACACATCACTAGCTTACAGTATGCAGCTCAGCCAGTTTTATGTGAGGTACTTCCACAAAACATGTAACATCTTCAGTAGCTTACACCAATAACCTTCCAAAAGAAAAAGAAAAAAACACAGAACAAAAAGAGGGTTTCAAGGCTCCTCTTTCATCTCGCATGAAGATTTCTGCACTTATTTGTACCTGGTAAAAAGGGATGGCATATCAAGATAGTAGTAAAAAAACATGATCAACTACAACGGGCAGATGGCTGGTGAGGAAACAAGACTGTAAAAACAGTTTACCTTCGAGTAAGATAACCAGCAACAGCTTTCCTGGTGTGTGCTATCCAAGTCACCGATAAAACCAACTGGAGATGAGCAACAGGCTTGGTTTACAAGGAAAATACAACAAACTGAAGTTCAAGCAGTTGGAGAACTGCTCTTTTTATTGGCATTTTAAAGGAACTGGGTTTTAACACGGTGAACAGGCAATACTTAAAGCAATAATACCAGACTGGATGGGTGGGAAAAAACTAGATTTTTGATGCAACAAACTCCAAGACAGTCAGCAACATGAGAAAGAAAACAATGGGATCCCACACACCACTCCTTATTCACAGATGAAGATCACATGAGGCTTTTCAATCGAGTCTTGGATATTATGAAAACCCTGATGTCCCAAGAGCAAATAAGCACAGGGCTACAGATTGAAAGGAGAAAGTTCTAGACAGCGTAGCCACTGTGACAAGACTGTCAGTGATGTACCATTCAGATACTCAGATTACACTTTTACAAAAGCAGCAGTAACAGCAGACTTGACACGAAGAACAGCCACCTCAACCAGGTGGACCCTCACCTTGGTGTAGAACTCCTGCTCTCTGGGACCTCGAGGTGGGGGCTGCAGCTGCTTCAGGACAGTCCCATCTGGATGCTGCAGTATACCTAGAAGAGAAGCATTTCCTTTAGGGACAGGTTTCAGAAATGGCAAACACACATCAGAGACAACCTATTAGTTCAGTTCCACTGTTTTCAGTAGAGAACAGCACAGCAGAGAAGAAATTGGCAGCTCCCACACAAAGCCCTTAGCAGAGGTTTGCTTGCATTCCTTTTTTTCTAGCCATCAGATGACTTTCCGCATCCAACTCCGCTCAAGGCCAACACAGTAACAGGGAACTGACATGAACAGTTCCACCCAGAAAAAACATTCAGTTGACTATGGAAGATTATACAGACACTCCCTTTTTAAATAACTGATAAGTTCCTTTTCCAGCAACACTAAGAAGTTAAAGGAGCTGGTACCAAGTTGAACACGTTTCTCACAAGCTTACACTACGTGGCCCACAGACATATTTCTATACAAGCAGCACTGAAAGAGCACTTCTACCTTAATGGGAATAACATCCCTGTAGCACTTCACACTAGCTAGACACTATGTTTCTGTCACCCATGCTTAGAACACAACATAGAGAGCTTCATCTCAGCCAGGCAACCATGTCCATCACGACCCCAAAGAAGCACAAGGTTCTCCCCAGCCAGCCCTGGCCACTCTGCTGCATGAGAAACTCAGTCCTGGAGCACATGGACAACAATGGAGAAAAGCAATTGCATCTCTGTGAAACGTGCTCTAAATTGCAGCATCACCAGGCACAGGGGAAAAGGAAAATCCACTTCTGGAACAGAAATTTCCTCCTTGGATTTAACCATAGCTTTTCGTGGAGTAATTTATTTTGTTTAAAAGGAAGATAAAAATACGTCAGCCGTATCCAAAGTAAGTTTCTACTTCAGCTTCCCATTTGAGAGGAGAAGCAGCACAACAAGGCAGGCACTTTGTGCCCCCCAAAACAGTTCGCACTTATAACAGCAATTGTTTTCACCTTTTGGAAAGCATAATACCTGAATGGGCTCTGCTGTGCAGTCTTGCAAGCAAAACAAAATCTGCAGAGCCCGAGATACTTACTGTAAAACAACCACAACGTACAGAAGTGGTTCATTAGTTGGCTCAGCCAACTGACAGAGTGGTTTTAAGAATCCGTACAGAACGACACTCAGGTTGCTTGCCAAAAGCTGGGCTCTGTACTGTTGTTCTAGTTCTGGAAAGCATACAATGCTGTCACATCTTCAAGGCACAACAGCTTCACCCTGCACCCTTCCACATGTGCCAGAAAGCACTTAGCAAAGTGCACGAAGTTTCTGCATGACGTAACATGTTATGAATGAATTACTTACAATCACAGCACTAAAAAAGGTTTTATAACACACCTGGAAACCTACACATGAGCACTAGTGATAAGACAAGGCAGAAAGACCAGGCAAACATTTCTACAAGTACAACCCCTATACCGCCCCATTGGCAAAGAGAAACCTGGACCTTGAAGACAAATTACTCTAAGTACTTTCCACCAGAACGCTGTGCTTTGGATCCAGGTGGATGACAAGGGATCAATGTAACATGATGTTGGCTGAAGTCCCCTGGTACTCCTGATTTCTTGACAGAATAGAGCTCCTTCCCCGCATCTGCAACAGAGACGTGCTGGAAGCCAAAGACTCATCTTTCAGCATCCCCCGCCCCCCCAAAATCCCAAACCTTCTCCTGATCTACAACAGGAGATATCACCACCAGCAGATCATGCTATCATAAGAACACCGGTTGCGGCTCCACCTGTTTTGCACATACACACTCTAAAAGGCAGCTTATCTCATCAGCTCCTGCCTCTTTCTTCCTGCCTACGGAATAAAGCCACGGCCCAAAGCCCAGTACCTTAGGTACTACAACATTTGCTCTCTTTGGGGGAAGGCACAATTGAACAGCGCATTCAGCCACGAGTCACACCTAATGCCCACAAGTCTGATACACGCGGTACTGGGAGGCTGCTAGAGCCCTTCTTTTGCAGTGACAGTTACAGCCACAGCAAGTCAATGGAAAAGGGAAAGGCTATTAGGAAGGAAGAGAACGGCTGGGACTTTTTAAGGTGCACTTAAACAAACAAAAAATACCGTGGATACCTTCAAGTCCTCCATACGTTTGTATGTGGGGACAGTAGGGAAGTCGAGAGGACAACAGTGACACACAGGAGGAAGCATGGCTGAAGAAGGAAGGCTCCGAGTTTCAACCAGCAAACAGTTCAAAGACAAATGACAGGGGTACATCCTTCAAGGCACATTTGCCGTGCTTTGTAGTAACAGAGGTATCCAAATGAGGAGGAGTACTGGTTTTGTATTTATCGTCTTTTAAAATGCTGAAGTTTTAAGGGGGTAGGAAACAGCAGAACAGAAAACTGTAGGAAGGGCAACTACTGCAAGAAAAGACAAAAAAAGTAATAGAGAAGGTACAATACACACTGGTCTCCTTACACAGGTTTCAATCATCACAGATTCCAGTGCACAGATCACTGTGGCCCTGTGTGTGGCAGGGAAACTGGACATACCTGATCCTTAAGGTCCCTTCCAACCCGGGCCATTCTGTGACCACCTGTGATACTCCTTACCAGTGCTATCAGTAACTACATAAATCCACACATCTGGCCACTAGCTTCAGAACAAAGACACTATGGCAGCAGCACTGTGGAATTATACGTGACCCTGTATCTTTAGCATCTTGACAGCCTCTACTCCTACAAACATCATCTGTGAAGACACAGAACGAGAAGGTTCGGTTACAAAAATAAGAGGGCTGTGCATATCACAGAGGAGCTTTGATCTTCGCTAAAACACGCAACTCGAGTTCCTAAGGTGAGCTCAGTGGGGGCAGTACCCCTGCAAGGAAATGTGAGCCTTGCTCTCAGATACAGGGGCTGTGGCTTTATCTGATCCATTGGAGCTGCGCCCACAGTACAGTTACCGCACCACCCAGGTGACAGCAGTGATAAGAAGTGACGTGCCCAAGGTGAGTCCTTCTTGCCCGACCCCACCCCATACTACAGAATACAGTAAGTGAGGTACATGAACCACTGTACCCCCCTGACATCTACTGCAGCAGGGGCAGGGGATGAGAATTACCCAGCTGTGCAAATTACTGGACGTGCCTTGAGCGTGAGCTGCAGGTAAGGCCAGCTCACCGTGCCGTCAGCGCTGCAATTCCACCCACTGACAGCAAAGGGCCGGTAAGTTCAGCCCTCGGCCCGCTCAGCTCCTACGGGCAGGGCTCAGACACAGCCTTAACAGCGTGCTCCTCTTACAGCTGCTCTCAGAGGTCACCCTGGAAGCTGAACGGACACGTAGTCTAGGTGTACTCTACTCCAAGGTGGCTCAGAGGCAGGAGTTACGCCCGACTTATGTCTGGGAAGGCTGAGAGCATCCTTTGGCAATGCTGAAAAGAGCCTTTATCAGAAGGGCCTCTGAAATCAGAATGGAAATCAAGAGCTGGGGGAAATAAGCTCCAGTAAACACTGCATCATCACAGCACCTGTACCGCCGCGCCGCTCTGGGCTTGCTCATAGCGCCGAGCCGTTAAGCACCGAGTCGTTAAGCAAGCACCTCGCAAGTCGTCCCTTCCCACCCGAACTCAGCACGCGTTTGCAGAGCGGCGCTCGGAAGCAGCTCAGCCGCCCCGGCCAAGCAGCGGCCCGGAGGCCGCCCGGCTCGGACGCACGTCGCCGGCCCGCAGTACGCCTCCCTCCGCTTCCACCTGTTAGGGCATCAGCTCAAGGCGAAGCACGGCCGAGCCGGGAGCCCGACGGCTCCGCGGTGGCCGCAGAAGGAGCCGGAGGGCGGCGATCCCCCCCGGCGGAGGCGGCTGGGCCGGCGCCCCGCCGCCTTTACGTAACCGCGCCGCGCCGACCCCGGCCGCAGACGGGCACCGACGCGAGGACCCCGGCGGCCCGCCGCCCCCCGGCCCCGCTCACCGCCTTTATCCTTGCCGTACATGTGCCCGGCCACCTGGTGCGACAGCGGCACGCAGCCGTTCAGCCCCCGCCGCCGGCCCCCTCCCGCCGCCACCGCCGGCAGCGCGGGGCTCGGGGCGGCGCCTCCCGCCTGCTGGGCCGCGGCCTCCTCCGCCTCGCCGCGCCCGCAGCCGCCCT